>VUQJ01004685.1:8230-21808 GCA_015108635.1 Andinoacara biseriatus
TTCAATCTTCAAATCTGTCGTCATTTTTCATGTGGATGTTGCAGGATCTTTGCAGTGGCTTCAGCTGTTGAGGGAGAGGTAGGCGGCCCCATTTCAAATACAACGATAAATCCACAGTGACCACTTCTTCACACAGCTAAAGCAATCTAGTGTAAACGTTACCTTGGATTCATTCTCTTTCCCTGCTGATAATACTTTTTATATCATGGGTGAAAGTCAACAGGGAAGGGTGTAACCAGACTTGTTGGCAGATGACCCTCACAGCCTTGAAAGAGTGATTAGTCGGCAGACCAAACACAGGCAGCTGAATGAAAACAACATCAGGAGTCGATGGTTGAATCGCTTCATCCTCTGATCCAGCCTGTCTGTTTGAGTCTGCTGGTAAAGTTTGGCATTGGACATGCAGCTTGCAGTTTGTAGAGAAACAAAATTGTCATGGCGTGACTTGACACAACCAATTTGGTTGGAGGTTTGGGCTTTCAGGATGATTAGGATGGCGGTAACAGTGACTGGGAGTGTTTTCACTGAGGCCACTGGTCTGTATGATCACTTCATGTAACACATGTTCCACATCAGCAGGGTTTAAACGTACAGTCAGTGTTTTTTTGAGTTTATTTAACATAAAAAGAATATTGTAGTCATAAATACACATTGATTATGTGCGTTCTGATATAATTAAAATTAATCCATTAAAAATACAACGGAACGTGCACCTGTTTGTTACCGCGCATTATTGAATACATCACTGTTCTGTCTAATTGCATCTTATGTATGTCGCTCGAGAACCACATGCACATTACGCCAAAGGTGGAGGAGTGAACCTGTATGCATTCTCGTGCTGTGGAGGCAAATTTTAATTTGTGTCTGGACCTTCAGACTGAAGATATGAAGGATCATAACTATGTTTTCTCACCTGAGAAGGGGTCCCCTTCACCGAAGAAGTGGAAACATGAAGGAGACAATGTGACCAACATCTGGTTAAAATGTCATCCTTCTTCCTCCTCACCTCAAGTCTCATCTCCTGAAGTCAGAACGCTCTAACGCATTAAAACACTCATAAACATGCTTATTATTCCCAGTATTGCCCCGATTACTTGTTGTTAGCAGATTAGACATGCGACCCTCCCGACTCCGGACAGCTGACATGAGTGGTAAGAAAACTGACTCTAATCTACAAGTTACTGACATCTAGTAGTGAGATTTTACACACTGTACCTTTAAACCTGAACTTTTAAGTTACCATGCGTAACTAGAGTTACTGTTGTCAAAAAATTAATAAATAATATTTACCTCAGACCTTTAGGAAGGGGTACCAACTCAGGTACCGTCTCATATTTTCACACCACCCAAGACACAAGACTCACTACAATTAAGAGAAGACTCAAAGCTCTTTATTTATTAAAAAACAAACAAAAAGGCTTATGCTGCACAGAATTGAGTTCGAACATCAGTCTTTTCCCATATAAAAGCACCAGCACTGGTGAGAGAGAGCAAAAGACATACAGTAGTCGCTCTGAGGCGCACACAGACTTTTGCAAAATCACACAGCACCTTTTATGTATGCTGAGTTACCTCATTCGCTTTGCTCTGCAGTTTCAAAATGCAGTTTTACTTCCACAAAGACAGAGGCTTTCTCAGTAATGCACATTTTCCTTTAAGGATGATTCCCAGGAGCAAAGCAAGAGACAAATAGTTGTGTCATGTGCAATCAGTTTTGTTTTTAGAGCAGCTTCCTATGCCTTCAAGTCTGAGGAAATGGGCCAGTCTGGACGTCTGAAATACCCAAACTTAGGATCAGAACATGACATCACTCTTCTTTCTATCTATGTGCTGGGAGGGAGCAGTTGTGAGAAAGCAAGTTTCTATCTCAGGAAGTATCAATCAACCCCCCAGGGGTATGTAGTCTCAGCACTAGGCTGTTTAGACAGATAAACCAGTGAAACAGTCAAGTAGCAATATTTCCTGACAACCAATACTTCCTCCACCTCATCTAGCTTTCTATTGCTACGACCCTTGATGGAATTTAATCAACTATGATGTGGAAGAGCTGTCGGCCCATCACCATTAGAAACTTTTTTTTTTCTTTAAGAACAAAGGCAACAGCCATGACACCTCACCCTAATGAAAAGTAATGAGCTGCTCAGAGGCACTTCATTAACAGATTACTGCAGCTGGTATCAACATGGGGAAAACTCCAGCTTGTGTCAAGTCAAGTATATATCTCTAGCTCATTTCAGCACAATACTGTAGCTGTTGTTAGGGCTGTACATCTAAATAATCAAATAACATAAAACATAGGACAAAATGACAAAGTTAAGAAAGGAAACATAAATTAAGAAAACCCATCAGAAATAAAGTACACAGAACTCATTCAGATTTAAAAGCAACAGAATGAAAATGGGTTTTCAAACAGGTTTTAAAAGTGTCTGATGTGAAGGTGCAGTTTGTTCCACAAGCTCAATCTTCTCTGTACTGAGCAATTGCTCAGCAGATCTCAGTGATCTAGAAGGAACGTGCAAATTTAAAGGATCAGAGAGGTAAGAAGGCACCAATCCATGAAATGTATTAAAAACAAATAATAAAATCTTAAACTCAATTTGAAAACTGACTGGCAGCCAGTGCAGGGATGCTAATTTGTGGGCTCGCTTGCAATTGCCACTTAGTAATAATGCTGCAGCATTGTGGACCAGTCACAGATGGGTAAGCAGTGACAGACTGACACCTGACAATAGTCAAGTTGGGATGAAACAAAGGCATGGAGAGCTCTCCTAAAGGCTCTTAAACAGAGGAATGGCTTCACTTTTGCAAGTAGCCAGAGATGATGAAGCTAGTTTTAATGACAGTATAGTGTGTTTGTCAAGTTAAAGTACTGTCTAAAACCTGTCAAAAATGCTGCTATCTTAAAAAAGTCTTTAAAGGGTCAAGATTGTAGAGGTCAGGAGCACCAAACACTGTTTGATCTCTGTTTCTGTACATTTAAGAAAATTTAAAGCCATCCACATCTTAACATTTACCAAGCAGTCCAGTAAGGCCTTTATAGGACTCATCAATTCACATTTCAGTGGCAGGTAAATCTGCAAGTCGTGTGCATAACAATGAAACATGATTTTTTTTTTTTAAATTGAGCCCAAAGGGAGCATATAAATTGAAAAAGGCAGTGGGCCAAGAACGGACCCCTGAGGTACCCCAAACAAGAGCAGGCTTTTTGAGAAAGACGAATCCTCAGCCTAACTGTAAAAATTCTTTTGGCTAAGTAAGATTTAAATCATTCCAGTGCAGATGTGCTGCAGACTAAAGTGCTGCAGCCAAGAGATGAGGATACCATGATCTACGGTATCAAAGGCAGCACTGAGGTCTAGTAATAGTTAAGAGGTCATTTAAAACTTTTAAAAGTGCACTTTTAGTGCTGTGATGTGCTTTAAATCCGGATTAAAATACTTCAATGATACCATCTAAAAAGGTCTGGAGCTGAAGGACAACTTCTCAACTAAATTTAGATTTTTGGTCTGAAGTTGAAAAAACTGTTTGATTACGGTTTTGTTTTTTAAGAATAGGCTCCAACACAGCATGTTTAAAATCAGCAGGGACACACCCAGAATGAAGACTATTGATAGACAGCACATTCATCCCCACACTGTCAAAAACATCTTTCCTTGTCACTTCACTGGAAAATTGTATAGATAATACGCATGCAGTGTTGAGGTATTATGTAACATGATGTCTCACAACATGGGCAGCACGGTGGCACGGTGGTTAGCACTGCTGCCTCACAGTTTGAATACCATCTGGAAGGCCTGGGTTTGATTCCACCTAATCTAAATTGCCCATAGGTATGAATGTGAGTGTGAATGTTGTCTGTGTTTCTGTGTTGGCCCTGCAACAGCCTGGCGATCTGTCTAGGGTGTACCCCGCCCTCACCCTATGTCAGCTGGGATAGGCTCCAGCCCCCCCCGCGACCCTGAAAAGGAAAAAGCAGAAGCGAATGGATGGATGGATGTCTCACAACATGACACAGTGCACCACAGCCTAATGACAGATGACATGACAGAAATGATTAAGTATTTTATATACTTTTGTATTTTTATATACTATAAACTAGAATGGCAATGCTGGTGAAGTCATTGTTGATCAGTTAGTCCATTTCTTTGGTTAAGACACACCCCACAGCAATGGCACTCCCCAATGGCAGAAGCCCCACCATATGACAAAAAGGTGGCATGGGTGATAAAACAAAGACCAAACACTCAACACATTCCAGATTCCAATCCAATCATCCATCCTGCAACCCACAGGACCTAAAAAGACCCACTGTCATCTTTTAGTGCCACTCCCAACAGGACACCCTCAGAAATGACCAGTCAGAGCTGATTTTCCAGTACAAGCAGACAATAACACAATAACAAGCAGGCAGACTATAAGGAAGTGGCAACCTTATTTATATAGCACATTTCATTACAAAAACTCCATGTCCACCCACCCATCCATTTTTTCCCCCCACTTATCCAATTCAGGGTCGCAGGGCAGGTTGCGGATCTGCTGCAGGGCTAACACAAAGAGACAGACAACTATTCACACTCACACCTGTGAGCAATTTAGAATCACCAATTAACCTAGCCAGGAGAGAACCCACGCAAACACAGAGAGAACATGCAAACTCCCCCTGGCCAATATCCCAAAGGCCCCGGCTTGGATTCAAACAATAGGACCTTCTTGCTATGAGGCAACAGTTCTAACCACTGTGCTGCTCTAAACTCAATGTAATTTACATATAAGATACAAGCATAAAAATCTGTGGAGGTCTGCTATTTAACCAATTAAAACAATAAAACATCGTAATCCGTTGAGGTTGTTCCTACAGACCCTCATTTCAGTGAAGCAAAAACTGATTTCAAAAAGTTACAAACAGCAAAATTATCTGTAAGGAGAAAAAAAAGCCTAATCCACGTAGATTTGACAAAATAAAAAAACATTACAAGTTTAAATGTATTTTCCAGTTGCTCAGAGTTTTACTGGCACATGGCAATGTTTTTTAACATATTAATATATTTAATACTTCATGAAATATATATTATTCTAAATCTGCAAAGTAATGTTAGCAAAGCTCTGAAATAAATCTAGCTGCATGCCCCCCTTTTGATACACCCCTTCATTTCAGCCGGTTTCTCTAAAACATAAAGTGAGACAGCCGTTGTTACATAAAGTAAAATGTATAAAGTATGTAAAGATGCCATATTTAAAGCAGACCACACACAGCTTTTATTTTAACTTCGATTTCATAACAGTAGCAGAGGTGCACGGGAGCAAGTGAAAAGATGTTTTTCACTTTTAAGCAGAGGTGGCAAAATTACTACTTTCTGTACTTAATTAGAAGTAAAAACTACTAAAAACTACTCTGGTAAAAGTCAAAGTACTGGTTCAACTTCAATACTTAAGTAAAAGTAAAAAAAAGTACAGGCTCTAAAATCTACTCAAAGTAAGAAAGTAAAAATAGCTCTTTGGAGGACGTTTCTACCTCTTTCTTACACCTTTTTCCATCTGAGTGAAGTTATCGAATATTCATTGCTCTCCCTAGAAATACAGCAGCTGTTCTTTTAGCTAGCCGACACACTTTTTGTCCTTTACATTTTCTTTCACTCATTTTCCTCATCGTTCTGGTGTGTAAACTCTAAAGCACAACTTCCTCTAGCTCTTTCCAGTCTTTGAGCGAGCTTTGCAGGAGCTTCTCCCTCTACCGTGTGGTGTGTCTGTGCATTCCCAGGCACCCTGCTGCGGCTTCCCAAAAAAAACCTCGCTCACAATCAGGAGCCGGCTCCCGCACTGACCGGAAATTCAAACGTTTCTCAGACACGTTAAACCTAAAGTAACGAGCTTGTTTTGAAAATGCAAGAAGTAGAAAGTACAGATACTTGTGTAAAAATGTGGAAGTAAAAGTAAAGAGTACTCTGAAAAATAAATACTCAAGTAAAGTACAGATACCTGATAAATCTACTTAAATACAGTAACAAAGTATTTGTACTTTGTTACTTCCCATCTCTGCTTTTAAGCTTGTTGAGCACGTGGATTAGTAAAGTACTTTCACTGGCATTTTACAAGTAAAGTTTTGCAATTACAGTAAGAAGCTAGAAAAAAAGTTTTCTTTCACTCCACCTGAGCTCACCGTCTCAGAAACTGCTCCTCCTCTCGGCTCTTCATTGTGTGTGTGTAAAGAGGCTCCACCTTCACATTAAACTAAGACAGTTTCACCTTTACTGCTGTTGAGATATCGGTCGCTTTGTTTTATTCACACTCACCCTCTTCACATGTTTCTCTTGGGCCTGTTTTTAGTTGCGAACGTAAGTGAAACACTAGCACATTCCAGCATAACCAGCCCTGTTGTTCTGCTGTGTTTAGAGATGATTGATTGAAACAGGTGTTTCAACAGGTCAGTCAGCAGGTGGAGCTTTGGGTTTGGGTTTGATGGAAACACTGTCAAACGGGCCAGGAGCAGACTGTTCAACTGACCCAACATACTTTCTAATGGTCCTGGGCCATCAGGCCTTTGGTAATGTCACGCCCTGTTGGTGCCCTGTCAGTCAAAATAGCCGTACCCAAAACATATAGGGCTAATTACTGTACGTGCCTGATGATGGTGTATTCTGTAGTTTCAGTCATCAGGAGTGACTTTAGCTACTGACAGAGATTTTCTTTTTGTATTTTTTCAGGGCATGATCATTCCCGCTTATTTAAAATCAAAGTTGTTCTGACTTCCCCATACTGCACCTTCAGACATATGAATTTCCCTCTGGGATCAATAAAGTTGTTCTTATTTGAGCTCATAAAAGAGAGGAGCACATACGCTGCTATCTTAAAGCTAAAGTGGTTTTCCCGGAAACATATGACCCTCTGGCCAGCCCTGGAATGCATCTGCACCGATAATATTCAGCAACCACATTTCACTTGTTGTGCTCTGTAAACTTTCCCATGTACAGTACCCGAGTACTGCCCTAACAGAAACAACAACAAAAAAAGCTGTATTGCTTGGTAAAAGTACAGAACAACACCTCTGTGCTCCAGTGGTGAAAAGAACTGCAGCAGCCCCAGTCTTCTGCTAGATGACTCTGTATCCTAATAAATCAGCAGGGTGGATCCCAGCTTTGCTTGCCACCACACGCCGTTTGAAGTGGGGCCTGGCGGTCTTTTACCAGTCCTGCGTTCAGTCCCCTGTGGTAATGACTCAACTGGCCAAAACACCGTACCACACCCCATCTCGCCGCCAGATCCTAGCCAAGAAGTTGGGTACACACAGTAAAGGGAGGGCTTTAAAGGGTTAGTTGGTATGGGAAGTGGTTCTGTGCAGAACAGTATGAACTGGAACAGAGATATCCCAGCTGAGAAAAACAAAGAGAATGAGACACGTTTGGATGTCCTCTCAATAAGTCATTTTGTTAGAGGCATTCTTAGAGACGCTATTAAATAAAGGTTTTAATATGGTTTCAAGGTTTATATATCAATTATGTATATTTAATGAATTTATATTCAGCTCACAAAGGACAACCTAAAAGCAGAACTTCTGCTGTTTGAGTTAATTTACAAAACTATTGCATTAACTGCTGAGGAATTACATTTTTATCCACAGGCCACCATTTTCACTTTCGACAAATAATTGGACAAATGAGAAGCAGGTTCATGGCCAGGTGAGTGCCATCAGTCGGGTACAGTCTTTATTATCACAAAAAAAGAGTCTACATTAAAGAGGCGCCTTCGTGGATGGAAATGCTGATGCTTTACAACAAGGTGCAAACCACTGGTTACACTCAGACAGTATATAAAAGATGGACCTCTCCAACTATCGCTATCTAGTGGCCCTCAAATAGAATGCCAGTTTTAGACACGTCTGCATTGGCTTAATTTTTCCGGCCTGGAAGCTACATCCATGTTTTATGCTGTCTATGGCTGCACTCAAGAACAAGAAAGCCAGATTAAACTTTGCAAGAAAACATCTCGAGCCTGCACTGCTCTGTAAAAAATTCTTTGGACAAACAAATCCAAGATTAACTTGTACTCTAATGATGGGAAGAGAAAAGTATGGAGAAAGAGAGAAACACAATCCGAAGATTATCCGATGCATCATCTCTAAAAAAAATGGTGGGTGCGATGTTATGGTATGGGTACCTAGGGCTGCGAGTGTTCCTATAGCACTTGATACTGTAAAAAACTAAAATGTTATAACTCTGGGCTGTCTGAAAACAACAAGTGGCTGATCTGCACCAGTTGTATCTTGTGCTATTTTAAGTCCCATTCATTAATCTAACCAAACACTCGACCACCTAGTGTGTGTGTTTAGAAGGCAGTTTGCCTAAAGAACGTATTTGGAATTTAACTGATACCACTAATAAAAACAGCTTCAGCCACAGAGACAGTTGTGTAGTGGAACTGTCTAATCTCTGCCTGGCATACACTGTGTAGGATCAGCGTGCACACGCACACATGCATGCATGCCTGCGTGTTTACAGCCTGCAGCCGGGGTGCGGTGCAGCCGCCTCTTCCACCATGCTGGGCATCTGCATCCTTGCCAGCAGCAGCCACACTCCTTTGCTCATGTTTGTTTTGGTTTTCAGGGGAGGACAGCAGGTCTGTGAGCCCTGTGGCTCTGTACACATGGACGTGCACGTGAGCTCAAGTGCTGGGAAAGTTTGTTTTTTTCCCCTTTTTTGATTATTTTAATTATTTGTGTGGCAGTGGGTTTGGTCTGTGCCTTTCTAAGTCATGCCTCGGCAACATAATATTTATAGATGGAGCCACATTTTATGCCGCTCACTGGAAATTCTAACTTTGGCTTCTTGTGTTTGTGTTCAGATATACCTACGTATTCGGTTTACCCAGAGCTTAACTAGAGAGGGCAACTAAAGCGTCTCATTTTGATTTTATTTATATGATTTATAATCAGGGCACTGAAGACTGAAACTGTCAGTTTTCATCTCACACACCTTTACAACAGCTGCCTGCAGTGGTTGGTCCCAGTTTGGAGGATGCAGAGGGATAGATCCAGCATGAGTGCCACAGTCCATGGGAACACGCAGAGCACTCACTGTCATGTGCATCCGGCAGTTCACTGGATTTAAGGCCAGCACAGGGCCTTTAAAGGTTATATCTTCTGACCCCAACAAACATGTGATCTGCACAAAATGACTCATCATTTGTGGCCACACACATCGTTATCACTGACATCACTTGGGGGGGGTCAGAGCAGAGGAATTCAAAATAAGAGGTTACATGCTGCCATCTAGTGGGGACATTTTAACACTTCAGTTGGGGTCTGTTTTTTTGGGGGTTTTTTCTTCAGGTGATGGACAGTTCAATGCCTCTAATCGGTGAGCATGTGGAGGAGGATAAACAGCTGATCACAGAGCTGGTCATCAGCAAGATGGCCCAGGTGCTGCTGGGAGTTTCCACACCTCAGCCTTCCTCTGTTAAGGTACAAAGCACTTGCACACAGCCACTACTACTACTACTACTACAACTTACATTCTTCATAGCACCGGATAGTAGTTATAAATACAACTACTAATGCTACTGCTACAGCTTCTGCTGTTTTTACTGACACTACCACCACATTTTAAGTACAGTAAGGGTTAAAAAAAAAAAGACCACTGTCTAATTCCAGTAGACTAGTAGGCATATTTAAAGGAGACATAATAAGTTATGGATAGAATTTGAAATCAAGCAAAGTATTAGTTCAGGAAGACCACAAAGTCAGTACTCTGATACTCAGATTCAATAGCTACATTTCATAGAATGCACTACTTTTTGCCTCCCCATCTGCAAGCTACTTTGCAACCCACCTTCACTCCTTTCATGCTTATATCTGGTTTAATTAGTGTCGTATGTATTATTGCAACCAGTCAAAACAATAAGCCACCTTAAGTTTGGCCATTTGATAAATAAAACTCTTGACAAAGCCAGTTAGGAGGAGAAGATGTCTTCCAATAAGAAAAGTCTTCAATGCACTCACCAGTCCTGGACTAGCATCTGAAGTGATGCTATAGCAGCATCTGCGCTTACTTCAATAGGAGCTGCTGCTACCTGTTCTTTTTTAACTTTCACCACAGCTGATGGCGTCTACAGATGCCAGTATAGATTGCTGCTGAACCAGTGACAACAAAAAGCATTTAGCTTGATGCCTGATGCTAGGCTGGATCCTCTGAACCCTCAGCAGGGAGGCTCGTGGTGCTTAGGGTTATGTTGGAGCTGATCGGGGTGTGAGCCTAGCTCCATCTCTTCTCTCATCTTCAAAAATCTGACTACATCCCATTAAAAAATTTACTGTTGTCATGGTTTTAGCTGTAAAGGCCAAACTTTCCCCTGTAAATAATATCTGTTTGTCTTTTTGTGTCTCTTTCAGACCACACAGCCCAGACGAGGTAAGTAAATGCTTCATCACTATTAATTCCACTATCTACTGTGGTGATACAGTACAGTGAAATAATAAGAGTATGTGTTGTGTGTCCACGTACTGCAGGGGGACATCGGTCTGCTTCTGCCTCTCCATCTCAGTCGGCTCAGGGGTCACCTCAGAGAGCCCGGTCAGCCACCACGTCTCCCAGCCAGGCCTTTCAGCCCGGTCCCATCCCTGCCTCCTCTGGACCTGGAGCTCAGAAACAGTCACCACAGCTGAAGTAAGTCCAGCCTGGAATTCTGTTGATCTCCCATAACCTTCCTTACCGTTGGATAGCTTTCCTCGCCAGGTTGCTAAACTGTGTTCGTCTTCATTGCACAGCAAATCCCAGTCGCTGACTAACAGCTTCACAGAGACGTTACGAGGAAGCTTGACCGACGACGAGGCCAAAGCCGAGACCATCCGCTCCCTCCGACAGTCCTTCGCCAGCCTCTTCTCTGACTGAAAACTTCCCTAGAAACTTCCTCTTCCTGTCGGTCATCAGGTTTTTTAAAAGAAATAAGAATACTTGCTTAATCTGTTTGTTATGGAGTCGCCTCTCTCCTTTCCATGTTTGTGAAGTATAACACTGCTGTCCTCAGACAATGATGGATCGACCACTGGAAAGGCCAGTGGATTTCTGGGGTCTTCTGGAGATGTAAACATGCTCACAGTTTTCCGTCTGATGGTAGATTTTCTGTTACTTTAAGGTAGCTTTTTCTCTCTGCTGTTCATACATGTTCACATTTATACTGTCAGTCTTCTGGGAGCATCTCCTTAAGATGACCTCTAAAAGGCCGATGGGGTATCGTCATCACCCTACCGGGCGGTGAACACAATTACTCGAGAACAATGTGACCTACAGTAGGATGTTCATACCATCGGTGCATCTACTAAAAATCTCAGACGAATTAGTTCTTTCCACGCACCCCATTAAGATCTACTGGGATGTGGTAATTATATGTTCGAGGACTTGTGTTTCCAGTTTGTGCCACCGAAAAATGTTACTGCCCGGAGGCTGAGGGGCAGAACTGGTTGCTGACAGGATTTTTGTTTACTGACACCTCAGCAGACTTTCTGATATTTGAATTTAAAACACATCTATACAAATGTAACCTCCAAGAAGTCCAAAAAAAAAGCCGATGGCCTTTCCAGTGGTAGATGATCACTTTAAATATTCATATTCTTGCTCGTGCTGCTTGGTATATAATTGTTATTCTGCATTCTCTTTGTCCGACCGGTGAAACTATTTACATGCTCATATTTCTACATTTATGTACATCTATCTATCTACAATATGTTTTTTTTTTTTTTTTTATTCGAAACACAGCTTCCAAATTGTTTGCAGACGTCCATGGCAATATTCTGATGCGAACCACCTGAGTCATGAGAAGCGTTCTGAATCCTCTCGGTTCACCAGCGGTCTCTGAAGCGTCTTAGCCAGCAGCAGCATTTCTCAGACATCCGTGTGCTGTAGACACATATTGGCTTATGTAGTGACTCCTCTGCCTTGGCCTAACCTTACCAAAGTGCTTTTTAATAAAAAAACATTTTTTAAAGAAATACCCCCCCCCCTCACTAGTTTAAGAAAACAATCACACAGCTAAGAAAAACCTTTGAGCTTGTGATTTTTTTACGGGGTGCAAATGCTGTACTGGCTTACAGCCATCGTCTTCCACCGCAGCTCAGATCTTCCCCTGCAAATGTTCCTTTTCTTAATGTTTTGTGCTTTGTGAATAGCACCATGGGGTACTTGTTCGAGGGAGGGGGGGGGGTGTAACTACTAGTAACTACCACTGCTCGGTCTTTAAAAGTGAACAGTGAGGGTCTAATATTTTAATTATGGAGCTTTGTTCTCTATAACCAGTGTCAGCTAGGATTACAATTATCGTCATTCTTTTTTGAGGTTTGCTCTGTAGCAGACAAAACACACGCACACACACACACACACACACACACACACATATACCTGCAGGGATGGCTGCCCATCCTCTTGTAACATCCGTCATTGTTTTGGACCTGCATGCAAATGAATGTTGTATGTCGAGTCAAAGTTGCTTCAAGCTCTCAGTCTTAACTGTTTTATTCTGACATTTACTTACAGTTTAGAGAACTGTACATTTTTGTGTAGGTTATAGTGAAATTAGAGAGAGTACTTTTGATTAATTACAGCAGACCTCTAAAAATGGCACACGCATATGCAATTGAGCCTTCAAAGAAAAGCATTTAATTGATGACAATGATCCCATTTGATCAAGGTGAACATTCATTAGTTTGAGCTGAAGTGAATGCAAATATCAAAGTCTTCATTTTCCCTTTAATTGTCTCCAAAGTATTATTTTTCTTAAAATAAATAATTAAGAAGGTATTCAATTTTAGCAAACATTTTATCTTGGTGGATTCTCGGTGCAAAAGTTGTAGCATCAAGCTCAGAGACACAAACTGACTACATGATTTTGCTTTCCATGCAAAGCACAATCAGGCTATGATAATTTATATAAATCTATAATGATAAGTAGCAGTTCAAACTAAAATGATCAGTCTCATTATCCACAATGAACCTACATGTGTTTTTTTCACCTTCCATTTAATTCACAGTACCAGTCAAAGGTTTGGACACACTCACCCAAACTTTTAATGGTATTGTAGATTCTGGACAGAAACTAATATTACTGATTACAGTGTGACCAATATATTAGAGAGCAGCTGTGTGGCAGGAACAGTAGGACCCAAATGCAGGATGTGGAAGCAGGCTAAATTAGACGGCTTTATTGCTGAAGTCTCTTCAAAAACACTAAACCGAGGCAGACAGGAAAACACAGGACAAGAGGACACACACCATGAGGGAAGGATGCTACAAAGAACTGAGGAAAACTGAGGACTTAAATACACACAAGGTAATTAGGGAGAGTGGAGACAGCTGAGAACAGGTTAACCGAATCCAACTAACAAGACAACTGAACACAACGCACACGCTGCAAGAGACTGGCAAAATTAAACAGGAAGTAACTAACACCAAACAGAGAAGAGACTTGACAATACACAGAAAACATAGGGAACGCAGGGAAAACAGAAACTCAAAAACTAGAGCAGAAGAAACTAGAAACACCCAGAATATAATTTACAAGAATAAAAAAAAAAAAATCATAATTATGAAACTCATA
>VUQJ01004690.1:26366-38826 GCA_015108635.1 Andinoacara biseriatus
GAAACTGAGACTGAAATCACAATACAGAAGTCTGCCAATGTGGACTTGCCATGCCATAAGTTTGAAAGTGTTAAAATATACCTATATTGGAAAAATTACTTTAGCATAGGAGGAGGCGAGACTAAGAAATACTAAGACTAAGAAAAGATAACCAGGGTATCACATGTTTTACTAGCCATCTGTCCCACATCATGATATGACCCTTTAAAGTTTACCCAAAATTCACTTTTTGAAGTTTTTTTCATTGAATTATCAGAAATATCACATCACACATCTCATATGCCAGTTCTTTTTTCTCTTACTCTATATCATAGACATCAAATTGGTGCCTGAAATTTTTACTTTGGATATGTTCTGTACTTAAGAAGTTATAAAGGCTCAAAAATGCTGGAAAATTAAGACAAATTAAAAAGCATAAAATTATAACCTACCCCTGCGTACTTATACTGTAAACCAGTATCACAAGCAAGATGTGAATTTTTTTCAACTACCACTACACTGTTGAACAGATAACAGACTGTGGCTTTTCAAGTGGTTTAAATGAAGTTACTATAGGTCACAATTAATGCTGAAGAAGATATGCTGAGGGGATCCTGCAATAAACTGATCAGTCTCCCAAAAGCTAAAATACTAACGCTGTTGCTCCAGGAGAATCAGCAGGAAATCGCTTGTCTAACATATGTAAAAAGAAAAAAAAAAATACTGATATACCCACGTAACCCAAAACAAAGCTGTGGAGTGAAAGCAGGGGTGTAACAATTCTGAAACCGAGACCAAAATCAAACGTCTGCCAGTGTGGAGCTGTTAATGCCTGGTTAAATCGTAGTAGTCTGGTGAAGACTCTAACGGGCCTGTGGTAAAAATCATTTATCAGTCTTTTGTTATTTCTATTCTTAAAGAAAAAACAAACAAAAACTGAATTGTTACAGCCCATGTCTGTCATTTACTGCAGCCCCTACAGAGAGCAGCTTTGGGAAACCATAACAGAGAAACAGGTTCTTTAGAGATGGTGGCAGGTTGATCAAAGGGACAAAATTCTCCCTCTAGTTTTTTTCTTTGCATTACTGATTTTGTGACATTTGACCAAGATTGGAAATAAGACCTTGGCTGAGCCTGACTTTTACCATCCCTGACTGAAATGAAATGTTTGCCTGTAACGCAGACCTCATTGTGTGTTGTATTTTGTCAGTTTTAAGGCCTGTAGTGTCTGTGATGCCTGCCATTTGCTGCTGACCTCTTTCCCTCCTCACATGTCACAACCACACAGTCAAAGCCAAGTCATAACTTGCCCTTCTTTTTTTTTTCTGCCTGTCATTACACGAGCCCTATATTTTAGTATTTCCTTGACATGCCAGGGTCAGGATAATGACAGACTGCAGACTGTGCAAAGATGTTTTGTATTAGTCATTGGTAGGATGTCGGACAGCTGAAAGGATGCTTATTAGTCAGGATTTCTCTTGGTTATTCAAAGTACTGGCTACATAATATCATCATATTAACCATTAAATTTAAGGTAAAACCCCAGTTTGTTTTCCAGAGCATACTGAACGTGGACTACTTGTGCACACATTTTGAATTCCTTATCATCATAGATCCAGTCTTTAGCTTTACTATTTTCCCAACCGACCTCCCTCTCTTAGTTCCCACACCACAGGAAATAGCTAGAAAGTAGCTGGGCTTTATTTCTGTGTGTCTTAAGAATAGCAGCATTGTGTTATTGTTGTGGGAATGCAGAGGACTGAGCAAGGAAATACTCCCCTTAAGTAGTACCATTTTGCCTATACACAGTGTATAGAAGTGTATGCAAGACAAAGGGCAAGTCTTGACCAGTTCACTGCCTCTATCGCCTCTTGATTTCTGCAGCTTTATAATGCAGACTAATGGAATTAATGGAAACATAAATGTTTATTTCTTTTTTAAAGCTCTTGGGAGGGAAAGTGATTTTAAGGGTTGAGCAATACTGGCAACATGGATACAATATCAGTTTTTAAGTTAAATTATCGTTGAAATCATTCCTTAGTGTTAAAATAGAAGAAAAGGCATGTTCAGTTTAAGCTGACACATTTTCAAAGACAAAAAAAACCCCAAAAAGCTATCATTCTTTCCGCTGATCATGTCAACTGCAACAATTCCGCATTTTATCACAACACATTTATGAAAGATATAATTATTGATTCTATCGAACTGGTGCTCAACCCGAAGGCTGCATCTGAAGATTATCTTGTGTTTTCATTATCAGTTTTTCTACACTGATTAAATCTTTGTGTGGGGTGCAAAAATAGAAACTGCAGGTTTTGCAGAGAACAAGGTGAAAGCTTCGATTAGGCCATTACTGTATATTAAAGCAACAGTACAACATCTAAAGCCTTTATTTTTACAGAATAGCAATGTTCTGCTGACACTCACATGGACATTACTTTTGACAATTAGCACCAACAGAGAACTGAAACTATCATCAACTAATCAATAAATAAACTGAAATAATTATAAAGACCAGTGGCCAGGCTAATTCTCAAAAGAAATGGCTGCCTGGAGTCCAGACAGATAACAGAACGGAGGCCTTAGTCACGCAATCCTAGAGACTGGTGAATAACCCCCAGCAGCCTCCGATTACTAAGGAAAAATGTCTATTGCCCAACCAGCTGGCGAGTAGGATGATGTTGCTGGTTGAAATCCGTTACAAAGAGGGTGCTGCACCAAAAACCTCTTTATGATTGCTTTGATTGCAAGCAGATTGCTGTGGTTGCTCGTAGTTTGCGTTGAAAACACAGATGTGTCTGAAAACTAACCACCGAGCAATAGTGAAACTTGAAAAGGTGTGACGCAAACTGGAAACAGAGAACATCCCTCTTCAAAGTAAAACTTGTGCCTTATTGCTGAAACCAACACGTTTCAAAAGGAAACTTTCACTTTGATGGTGTTTCCGGTTTTAATCGCACTTTTCACAGTTTCACTACAGCTTGGACAGTAGCCGGCAAGTCCCTGCAGACAAGTCGCAATCTGTTAGTGACTGAAGCGATAACAAAGAGGTTTTCTCCAGGAACCACTTGCAAATGGTCAGTAAATACTCTCTTCCCTAGCAATTAGTGGTTGCCAGATGGTCTCCAACCAGTCTCTAGGCCTGTATGACTGGGGCCTTAGCTAACCAAAAACCATACAGGAACAGCTTGTGAACCATGAAGAGCCCAAGGCTCTGACCTAACCTCCCAAAAGACAGGTCACCCAGCAGAAATGCTGGATCAAGCGCAACCCACATGACCCATAGGATCCAAGTCCCAGATACAGTAAAGCAACCACAGAGCTCTCACACCCCCACAGGTCATAACTGTCGCGATAGAATGAGAGGTACTTAGTGTTACAGGATTTTTACTTCGACTGTGCAATTACAAACTACCACGAACCAGCCAGGCTACAGTTTGCATCCATGCCTGCCGAAGTCTGACCTCTGACCTTTTGGGTATAGCACCACAATATCACATTTTGACCAAATTAGCTTACAACTTGTTGCCCAAGAACATATTCTCTAAGATCACAGTGATTTTTGAATGTTCAGAACAAAAATCTTATCACTTCTTCATTGAATTTAAAAGTGGTCATTTCCGCCAAACTTATCTCTTCCAGAGAAAGAGTTCACAAGGATTCACAGCTATCACTGATTTTTTTTTAAGTCTAAATACGAGCATGCGTGAAACTTCCTGCACACACACTTTGATCCCTTGTACATTACACACCATTAATTATGCACACACTGAATATATAAAAGGTTTTAATAAGCTCCTCAGCTCCACCACCACCGAAAGGTTGACCTCAAGTTGTTACTGGAAGCCATAAACAAAGACTTAGTTTCTGAAACGCTGACAACGACAATCCTTCACTCACAACTCAGCTGAGTCAAATCAAAACAATTCAGTCGATTCAAGCACTCATGACTCAAAACTCCAGACACATCTGTCTGAAATCCACAAGCACTTTTTAAATGAGTCATAACTACTCGTAATGCATTCTGATTCACTGTGAAGTTCCATGCTAATATTTAAGATGCTCAATACTCTATCAGTGTGTTTGCTTGTGCGCAACTGTGTTGAATTGTTGTGAGGGCTTGGCTAAGAGATAATTGACTCCTTCAGTCACTCAGATCGGCTGTGAATCATCTACAGGCATCTGACTTCCCGGAAGGCTAATTCAGGAGTATAAACTTTTCCACATTGAGGCTCATAAAGAGCCAACAGAGTTTCTGTGTTAACTCTTACAAAATGCCTCTTTTTGGCACAAAAAAATTACCCAAGAATCCATTTTTCTGCAGTGATAGCAAATTCTGTGCTTGTGCTGGGAACAAACTTATGTGACTTGACTCACACTGGGCACTTTGGGTGAGAAATGTGATCCTACTTTCACTTCAGCTGAGACGTGACATGATTTCTGCTAAATATAAAAAGAAAACACTGATTGGCATGCAAGGGCAGGAAATTCTCACATTTGCAATGCTACAACTATAAAGTACTTGGCATTTTTGTTAAAAATGAAACAACAACAAAGAATTACACAGTTTACATACACTGACCAATTCCAGCTCTGCACTACGCAGCCAAGGAACCAGGAAAAACTTGTCATGAAAGAAAAAAACAACTTGGACAACAAAACAAAACTCCTGACCCCATCACACACCTTCACTGTGTACACCCCCACACACAAATCCATCAATATCGTCCAAATGCCGTGCCTACAAGCACACACATGCTTTAACTGAGATCCTTATGCTGCTGCAGCTAAATCGAGACTATAATCAACATTCTTCCAACAACAAGAACAAGGGAGCATTAGAGTAACACACACACACACACACTCTCTAATTATTGCTGTTTTGGAAAAAACACAGACACGCAAGCGTATCCCCCCTAACACTTGCACAAACGTGTTCAAAAACAGGCAAGTACCTAACCCTAGTGAGTGCCGTGTGTGTGTGTGTGTGTGTGTGTGTGGGTGTGTGTCTGTCTGTCTGTGGTGAGAATCCACAGTTAAAGCTGAGATTTTGGGCTTCAGCAGCCAAAAGCTGTGCAAGTCTCATCGCATAAACACACACCAACTGCTCAATAATATCCGTTATTGTAGAACGTGTCTATTATCACCAGAAAATAGTTTTCTTTCCTTCCCTTTTTTTGCCCTAATTTGTTTCTTCTGTCTTTCTCAGTCAACTCCCATCTCCCTGCCAAATTATCTCCCATTGGCTCTCCTCTCTCTTCCCCATAGGGCCACTGTGGGTCAGACCTCTCTCGTGGTCTCATCAGTGAATTTCTTAGAACCCCTGAGGAAAGTGGAAAAGCTGACTCTGATAACATCTCAGTTAAAGACATCGAACCGTGACACTGTCTGATCCACAGCTGATAGCCAAGGCTGCAGAGTTCACTGCTCTCTCTCTCTCTCTCTCATTTCTGTATGCACAAATGGTTCAAAAAAAGTAAAAATGACCGCAATGAGGCAGCACTCCTTTCTTTCAAGGAACTACATCTCAGACAGCTTCCAGGATATTAATGTGCTGTGGTGCATAAAATCCCCAACCAAGTAATTATATCATGTTGGAGAAAATCTTGTTACAATCATGTTGAAAAGAGTCATGCCCCTCTCTAAGGACAGTCCAAAATTTTCTAGTAGCGAAAATTTAAGGCAGAATTGCTATGATTTCAGAATTATTATATTACTTCTGTCGATAGTTTATTATTATGTTTACATGCTTATCCGTGTACACTACAATGCCACAGGTGTTAAACATGCAGCCCAGGATCCACTGGATGGCTTTGCAAAGCATGACAACTATAAATAAAATGTACTGCTATATTCCTGCTACGCTGATGCTAGCATTAATGCACAGGAATTAAAATGTACAGAAAGTCAAAAGTATTTTGAGATCTAACCAAGCTGTCATTAAGTCATAAAATGCTAATGCTAGTTTAGTTACAAAAACACCACATGTGAAGGTTTTGTGTCTTTTATAGCTCCACTGTGATCAGTAAATTGTAATGTTCAAGTAATGAGAGTAAACTCACAATATGAATGCGTAAAATCAGACATAACTTTAAACCCGGGTTCATTTTTTAATGAGACGTCTGAGGCTGTCCACATTTTCAAAATATACTTGTAGTTTTTCACAAGTATATTCTGCTTTTTTTCTTCTTTGTCTTCCTTTTGTTTTAATATGGTTTTTCCTGGAATAGCCTACTTGCGACCAAGCTGGGCTGCATGTGGCCTCTGAGCTAAAACGAGTTTGACACCTCCACTTTAGAAATACCACAAAGAGCAAAAGAGAAGTGAAGATAGAAACCAATGCATCCAAGCATCAGAAATTAAGAAAATCTGTGAGGAAGTAAAAGTTTTTCTGAAAATTAACAGTTTCATTTGTGACTACACAAGTCCAACGGGAATCTGGAAGTGCCAAAAACCTGTATAAAAAAAATAACAGACCAAGACTAAAGTATTTTTTAGGATGCATTTTTAAGGTGTATTTTCAAACAAAAGCTACAACTATCACAACAGTCAAGAGTTAGTAAAACTACCAAAAACAAAATCCAAATGGCAATATTTTACAACTTTATACAGTTTTATCTTCTGATGACATCAGTTCACTCACGTTCGCTTTTTTATGGTAGGGTGTTCGTGAACGACATGATTCAAGATTTTCTGCACAGAAAATGGAGCCCGAGCTGCACCTGATTCGCTTGGCTGCTCCATCTTTGCCCCACAGTTATGGTGACTGGATAGTGCTACCTTAACCCAATACATCATTAAATATACTCCCCCTCTTTGCACGCCTGTAACAAGGCAACTACTTGTCTGGCAGAAACCCTGCCAGGTTGACTCAACAGAATTAATACTATCTGCAAACGAATGTTCATACATAGCTGTGTCACTTCCCCAGCCTCGAGTCATATTTCAGTCCTTCAGTGACTCAAGGTGTGACTGTTGCATTGAAATGTCAAAGTCATCAAAGAATGCAAACCTCACAAGGTAAATATACACCTTGCAGGTGAGTTTCAGCACCTGTTACATAATACAGATCACACATGGGCTAAATTAAAGTAACACCCCCACACCCCACCCCTGAAGTGCTAACCCAAGAAGGTGGTCAGCACAGTGGCACAATGATTATCACTGTTGCCTCACAGCAAGAAGGCCCTGGGTTCCCCCCATCTGGCCTTTCTGTGTGGAGTTTGCATGTTCTCCATGTCTGCATGGGTTCTTTCCCATGCTGACACTAATTGCATTTCCAAAGACATGCAATTAGTGGGGTTTTCTCTGGGTACTCCAGCTTCCTCCCACAGTCCAAAAACATGCAACTAGGTTAGGTTAACTGGTAATTCTAAAATTGCCCATAGGTGTAAATGTGAGCGCGAATGGCTGTCTCTCTGTGTTAGTCCTGTGACAGACTGGCAACCTGTCCAGGGTATAGCCTGCCTCTCACCCTGTGACAGCTGGGATAGACTTTTTGGTGGATTTACCAGCTGTTAGCAATTTGTCATTTACACAGTAGTAGCTTCCTAAGCATATTTAGACATTGTAAGCCACGAGTGTGAAACTCCAGGCCTCGAGAGCCGGTGTCCTGCAGGTTTTAGATGTGTCCCTGATCCAACACACCTGAATCAAATGGCTGAATTACCTCCTCCTATGCAGTCAAGTTCCCCAGAGTCCTGCTAATGACTTCTGCAGGACACTGGCCCTCGAGGCCTGGAGTTTTACACCCCTGCTGTAAACAATCATTTTCTCCATGTTATAACACATATATAATAACATACCCCAATTTAGAGTGTTAATACATTGGTATTAAGGTGTTAGCAGCCCCTTGTGTTGTTGGAGTTAAAGTGGAGCTAATTTTTTTATAATCAGCACTATAACCCCAATAAAAATCAGGGACACTATTTCCCATAAAGTATCCATTTACTACACATTTTTGGTCAGAGGAATTTGGGAACCACCACAACTAGTGCAGCTTATACTCATAGGCACACGATGCTTGATTGGAATATACAGCACTCCCTAGTCACACACACAATCACAACTAAAAGCATGTTGAACAACACGTCTTCACCTTCCCAAAGTGCCTTCACTTCAAAGCTCTAAAAGCTGGAATTGCTGCAAACAAAGACAACACAGCCATGAGCCAGAAATAGAACTGAATTCCCTCCAACCTACACACACACACACCAAAATGAGTACTTTGATTTACTCTCACATACACACGCACACAGCACTGGACTGTGAAACCAAGTGGCTGCTTCCCACTGGTTTCTAATCTCCATCCAGCAGTCATGAACAGGCGCAAACTAAAATGCACATTGCTGACATGCAGCGTATTGATGGTAAAAAAAAATGGCGCACAAATTAATTAAGGGGTAGTGGGATTAGTATTGCGTCATCGCCATGACGAACAGCACTGATTAAATTAGACTAATGAAAATGACTAAAATGACTAAAACAATGTAAAAAAAAGTCACACAAATTCACTAGAGTTAGTTACAAACTTACTAATTGTACATTTTTTTGTGTGTGCATCTTGCACTCTGCTCGCTGAGACAGAAGATGCTGTTCTGTGGTTTTGACAGGACTCTTATTAGGACTCCTATTTCTAATTTTTAAAAACTACCTTGTGGACTACAAAAAAAAGGCAAAAAATCTGCGCCAGCACCGTCAGCATGTGCAACCCAACCGGGGAGCTGCTGCAGACCCTTTAAACTATGCACGACCACGTTTTTTTTTTTTCTTTCTTTCTTTTCCGACGGTAAAAAAAGACGCTCTGAGTGAAGCACTGTCCACATTGCTGCTGCACATTTTGGGATTAGTCTCCATGCGGCTATAGTCTATTAAAATTTTGAACAAAAAAAAGTTTAGCAGCGTTAAGAAAAGAGTGTGTGAGGGGAGGAGGGTGAAAGTTAGAGCCACAACGTACTCACGTTCTCCGTTATCTCGGATGGGCACCCACCGCAGCACGACGACGACTAACCAACAAGTTGGACTTCGCATAACGGAAATGTGTTGTGCGTTAAAGTAAGTCTAAACGACGTCACCGAGTAGCAACACGAAGTGGACACCGGAGGAGAAGATGCACGATAAAAAGTCCTTCGCTTTCTCCCTCATTGTGACTGCGTGCGACTGGTCCTCCGCAAACGGGAGGGGGGAGTAAGAGACGGGAAGAAAACTTTGAGCCACGATACTGACGCGGAAAAAAAATTGGCTAGTACTCATTTCCGCTGTCAAAAAAAAAAAAGTGTGGCGGTCCAGTAGTCAATTGCGATTAAACTTAGTTCCTGTTTTTGTATTTTCAAAATAAAACTATCCGGGTTTTTTTCCTGAGTTCTAATTAAGAAGGAAATGTCCAAATGGTAGCAAGGTTATCACAGTTAACTAAAACGAAATATATTGCGAGAAAAATATTTCAGTTAACTGAAATAAAAATTAAAAACTTGACTTTCGATAAATAAATAACTTAAACACAGATAAAACTACACAGGAAATGTGTTCAGTTCTAGCCTTTGTTTGGTTCACGTTTATTGAGACTACATGAATGCATACATTGTATTGTAAATAGACTAACAAATACCACCCCAATAAAAATGCTAAAAGTAAAACTGAAACTAATAAAAAATGAACTGAAATGGAACATTTTCCAACAATCAAAACTAAACTGAAATAAGCAAGTCCACTCAGGAATGGAACTGAAACTGAACCAAGCTGAAAATAAAAATTCAAAGTGAAATATAACGTACTTGCACTTACACAGGTTAGCACCCACTCTGGTCTGACTGACCCCTTAAAGTGCTTTAGACTATAAGCCACATTTTTAACCATACATTCATACAGCACTTTATATCTGCCTCACGTGGTCAAAGTAGAATTACCAATTAGTCTAACATGCATGTGGACTGTGAAGGGAAGCTGGAGTACCAGGATGAGGCCCGTGGAGGCACAGGGAAAAAGTGCAACCAAAAGGCCAAAGTTGGGATTTGAACCAGGAACCTTCTTGCTATGAGAGAACCGTGATAACCACTGCAACAACAATAAAAATATATATAAAACTTTAATAGTTATGGACGGTATAAGTAAGAATAAGTAATAAGCTAAACATGGTAAGAGTTTCACTGAAAGACCATGAGTGTATCAGGGACAACTGAGGTCGAGCAGTTTAGACACAAAGTTAGAGAGGCTAGGTTGTGATGGTTTGGACATGTGCAGAGGAGGGATAGTGGATATATCGGACAAAGGATGCTGAATGTGGAGCTGCCAGGCAGGAGGAAAAAAAGAAAGACCACAGGGAAGATTCATGGATGTAGTGAAGGAGGACATGCAGCGGGCTAGTTTCAAAGGTTTCTTTTTCATTAGTTTCAGTTTTAGTCTTTGTAATTATCATAATGTGGAGGTTGTTTCTTCTAAGTAGGCTATGTCAAAGAAAACACTGTGTGAAAGCCGTTTACCTCGTGCCGACATCCTAATTAAGAAACTATATGCAACAATCAGGATGTGTTGACAAATCTGACCAAAACAACAAAGATGAAAATTGGAGACATTTCCTCTTTTTTTCTTTTAGTTCATTTTATAAGTACGCAATATTGCTGCACGCAATACTGTTTTTATTATTTGAGTTAACTAGAATGTTGTCCCACCTAGTTTTAGTTTTCAGTTGTCTTTTAATTAACAACAAAAACCTCACTTTGCATGCAACATGGCCCCTCTTCATGTTAAATTATATATTGCATCACCTACATTGCTCTATTAATAATTATGCATGTGGCCAGCATTAATGTGGCTGCATTTAGCAAATGCATTCAACAATGCATTAACTGTATATGCTCATTTAAATTTATCTCTAAAGTGCACTTGCCAAATAAATGTCAAATATTTTCCTGTGACATGCATGTGGAGTAAATAAAGCATAAAGTCTCTTTATTGTATAGCTCTCTGTGCAAACCTACTAAATTACTTCCAGCCTCTTTCCATTGGCACTATACTTGACATGATAAGATTAAACATAAACCTATTTAGTAATATGCACCAAATATTGACAGAAGGCAGAATCTGCCTGAAAACACACATATCATTTACTGTCATCA
The DNA here is from genome assembly GCA_015108635.1 of Andinoacara biseriatus. Lineage (NCBI taxonomy): Eukaryota > Metazoa > Chordata > Actinopteri > Cichliformes > Cichlidae > Andinoacara > Andinoacara biseriatus. The sequence goes on from VUQJ01004690.1 coordinate 37,460, forward strand.
CGTATGGGATGCATATTCACAAAAAAATATGACAGTAAATGAGCTCACAACAAAGGATATTTGGGGCAGCTGGGCGGTCTAGGATCACTCTGCCCAACAGTGTCAGCAGCCTATTTCCTGTGCAAACATGCTTATATGTTTGCCACCACTGACCCATTTTTATGCACACAAACACTGTATTGTGTCTCAGCTGATTTCACGCTATGAGATGTACCCACAGCCATAAACACAAAATCTAATAATCTCCCAAAGCCTTCATCAGGATGGATGTTGTGACAGACATGTGATCTATTTATACACAGAACACTGAATTTTGTTCTCTTTTTGAGTAATTAGTGTTTAGGTTTAAACATGTACCTTTATGTTGAAATTACCAGGGAGGAAGTAGCCCCTCTGGTTTTTGAGGTTTTGTGCTGCAGTGTGTAGCATACTGGGCAAGTTCCTGCAGAACCTGTGCAGTCTCTTATGTGAAGTCTTTCACATACTGTACCTTTATTTTGGTAACTTATGTTAAGAATGCAGATTTTTTTTTTTTAAATTCTAAGCAAAGAGAAAAGAACAAATGTGCAAGTTAAAAAAAAAATTCAAGGTGTGTAATGTTGTTAGCTGCAAATATAACTCAGTAGTTCTGCCGCATACTACACTGTAGTGTAAGGAGATCATTCAAATGTGAGATTAATCTCTCTTTCTTCTGCAACTGTGTGAAGTCCACATCTAAAATTGTTACACAGTGACATCTGATGGCAGGCAGACTGCAGTGCATAAATGTGAGCATGAACTTAAAACCGAGTTGGGCCTGACCCTAAGAAAAAGCCATCCATCCAAGCATCCATCTTCTCCTGCTTATCCAATTCAGGGTCACGGAGGTGGCTGGAGCCTACCCCAGCTGTCATAGGGTGAGAAGCGGGGGTACACCCTGGACAAATCCCCAATATATTGCAGGGCTAATGCAGAGATTCACACCTACAGCCAGTTTTAGATTCACCAATTAACCTAAAATGCATGTGGGAGAAGCCAGAGCACCAACCAGCTCAGGGAGGATATGCAAACTCCACACAAAGAGGCCCAACAGTCGTGGTAATTTGGTCCATTCACATATTTCTTTATTCTATGATTATAGCATCACACTTTCGGAGTTATTAAAATGGTCACTCAGACATCTATAATTTTAGATAATATGTGCTAAAGTGAAAACTGGCTCAACATTCCCATTTAAAAAAAAAAAACATAAAATCACACCTCCTCACCGCCTCCTTATGCACAAGCCAAGTGTACATCAGTGATGAAAGTGGTGTGCACTAATGAAAACTGAAGCAACTGAGCCATGGTCAAAAAGTGATTGGACCAAGATGAGAAGCCAGGATGAA
>VUQJ01004691.1:34421-46637 GCA_015108635.1 Andinoacara biseriatus
AAACTCCTCAATAACTCTTGAACAAAATTTTAAAAATTGTTCCTTGTTTCTCTCCTTTTAAAACATACAAAATGACGGCGTATGACTATGTAGTCTTTCCTGACTGATCAAAAGGATAAACATAACATAATGCGGTGTGCTACTTTAAAAAAAATATTATTACAGAACTATATTTTCATGATTTGAGGATAAAGCAGATTGTTCTGTTTGATTACCAATCCATAAATACCTTGTCTGGATGAATATGATTTTACTGCTGTGTGGTGTTGAAAATAAATCTGGTTACTGCCATCGCTTTTTGAACGTTACTAAATATACCCACTGAAATCATTGTAGTTGGGGGGGGTGTATTATTTTATTTATTTATTTGTTGCAGTGATGGTGATATCAAGCATGACAGCTATCTGGTGCCCTTTACCATGTATGAGCTTGGCTTACTGCACATGCAGAGTGGTGATGTCAACAAGGCCATTGCTGTAATGGAAAATGCCATGTAAGTCTTTTCAGCTCATTCCTGGATTAACGAAGCAAAGTGCATGTTACCTTAGAAACAATGAGCCAAATTTGCAGATTTATTTTTCAAGTTTGTCACTTGTAATCTAAAGTGCTTTGAGTGGTCAGTAAGACTAGAAAGACGCTATACACTCACCAGCCATTCCATCAGGCATACCTGTTCATCTGCTCGCTAATGCAAATATCTGATCAGCCAGTCACATGGCAGCAACTCAGTGCATTTTGGCATGTCAATTCAACCTTTCAGACCTGAAAATGGTCTGAAAAAGGAAATGTTCAGTGAGCAGCAGTTCTCTAGGTGAAAATGCCTTACTGATATCAGAGGAGAATCATCAGACTACTTCAAGCTCATAGGAAGGCAACAGTAACTTAATTATCCACCCATTACAACCAAGTGAGCATCATTTAAACGCCACACCCTACCTGAGAATTGCTGCTGAGTATTTCCATCCCTTTATGACCACAGTGTACCATTGTTTTTGGCAGCCGTTTCAGTTTTAGTCTTTTGGACAAAAATGCTTCTTAGTTTTAGTCGGTTTTAGTCATTTGTAAATGTGATAGTTTTAGTCAAGTTTTAGTTGACGGAAACTCAAAGTTTTAGTCAGCTTTAGTGGAAAAAAAAAAAAGAAAGTATTAGTCTTTACAAATAAGAATAATTAGTGGTGACAGTGAATCAATTACTCCAAAAATGCAGTAAACAAAAACATTTTGACTTTGGCAATTGAGGCTTCATTTCTCACAATTTGCTGAAGTGCAATGAACATACATATGCCAAAAAATATAAGCAATGAATGAGGAACACATGTTTAACTTGACCTTGTCTGCAGGGCAATGAAGTTATATATTGTAAATAAAAACAGATACCATACAACACCAGGCTATCTTTGACTAGTGCAAAAATTCAGGTGGTGGTGAGCCTTCAGGTGCTGCTTAAGATTTCTGGTGTTTTTTTTCCACCAAGTTTTAATGCACAATTACCACAATCTCCATGGACAATGCCTTCAGTTTTCCTTTCAAATGTGTTATATTGAATATATATATATTACACTACAAATCCTACAATGCACTGCAACAGCTGCCGCAAAGGGCTGGACTGTTGCCGATTGATCAGTGATTAGTGGATAAAAACAGCGGTCAGCAGTTTTTACAGTGACATTTAAGCTAGTCCGTTTGTATCTGAAAACTTTGCAAATTTTCATCAGCTTAAAATATATTAATTTTTCCTGATGTGATCTTTGAAGAAACATAATTAATTAATAATATAATAATAATAATAATAAATTAATTATTAATAATTAAACATATTTATTGTGTTGAGGCAAAAGTTGCCATATTCTGGCCATTTAAATTCATATTGCTGATTAAAATTTGCCCCACGACTCAGACTGTCTTTAGTTTTGGCCCGTCCTGTGACTGAGTCTGACACCCCTGGATTAAAGTAATGGAGGAGGTGGGCGTGACCAAAATAGTTGGGATGCAGCAGCATTACTGATAGGTTTTAGCTTCTGACTGATTACAAGCAGAATAGTCAGACATGTCATGCATTTCGGATGACTGACGAAACATCCATTAACATTCTCGTCTAGTTTCGTCTCGTCAACGAAAACTCTCACATGTCTCGTGTTTTAGTCATCAAGGAGCTACGTGTATCTCGTCATTGTCTCGTTATCGTCATTTTAAAAAAGGGTCATCAACAAAATCATTTCGTCATCGTTAATGAAAACAACACTGCAGTGTACCCATCTTCTGATGGTTGCTTCACCAGGATAACACACCATATCACACAATTCAAATCTTGAACATGACAATGAGTTCACTACAATCATTTCGCCTCCAGAGTCACTGGATCAAAGGGAGCATCTTTGGGATGTAATAGAATTGAAAAGTCTCATCATGAATACACAGCTGACAATATGAACCAAATTCTCTGAGGAATGTTTCCAGCATCTTGAATCTGTACCACAATAAATTAAGACAGTTCTGAAGGCAAAAAGGGGGTCAGACCCCTTATTAGCAAGGTATACCTAATAAAGTGACTGAGTGTAAATGCCAGTCCATTTCCTTACATGACGTAGAGGAAGTAATCACACTTTGAATTTGGGTCAAATGCAACCAAAGTGGCACATGCAAAAACAGCAGCTATCTGTTGGTTCTAGAAGCTTACTGCCATATTACTCAAATATGTAATAAGTGTGTTTGTTTTTTGTTTTTTGTTTTTTTTGTAGGATGAACTTCAAGGACTACAACATGGAGTCAAGGCTGCATTTCCGCATCCATGCAGCACTCAACACCATGGGTTCCTTTGCCGCCAAACTTCCACCATCACGTACTGCAGCTTAAGAAATTCCACTGCATGAAACTTGATGTACAGTAAAAAGGGCTTTAAAGCTGACATAGTTTACTATGTTTCATCATTGTCTGTTGCCTTCAACCCAGACTGTCCTTGGACCTCTGCTCTAGAGAAGTTCTAGGACTGGCCATCTTGCCATAGATGCTGCCAACCACAGGCCTCAAACTGCTGGCAATGTACACAATTAACCCAAGAAAGGTTCATTTTCATTTTAAAGCCTGTCATTTAATAGCTGTTTAAGGGTTTACTCCCTGCCTGTGCTTCACTTCACCTGGTCTTAATGCTAAATCTATGTAGTTATTTATTTTTTTGGCTGTCAGAAGTTTAGCTTGTATTTATGAATATACAAACTATTTCATCTACAGTTAAAGATGAAATGAGCATAAAAAAGCCCCAATCTGCCCCTATAATTGCTGCTTACACAGTATTTTAAACATGCCTGTATACAGCGCAGTCACACTCTAAGGCCAACTGACCTTTTGTAAATAGCTCTCCATTTTGCAGTACTAGTACTGGTAATTGGGATTTCCAGAATAAACATTACTATTTCTGTTAACAGTCCTGTTTGTGTTGGTGTGAATGTTTCTTCTTCTTGGATCTCTTGTGAAAAAGGAATGTAGTTTCAATGAGACTGCCTAATGAGGTGAAGAGTTCTGCAAAATTACAGACGAAAAATAAAGCATCTGTAAATGTTTGTACATTTGATCACTGAAGTTGAGATAATATTTGATCAAATACACAAGGCTGGATGAATCCATGCTTTCATGTTCTTGATGCCAATTTCTGACTAACATCTGATCGTAGCAGCAGAAATTGACTCGTCTGATCATGCAGTTTTTCCAGTAGTCCAGTTGTTATATATTTGTCCAGCTCTGCACCTGCTGCACATGGTGGTGAGACTGTGCATGGGATTTTTTTTTTCTTTTTTTTAAATTTCCTCTGAACTGGAGCCTCAACTTCCTGTTCTTAGCTGGCAAGAGTGGCGCCAGGTGTGGTCTTCTGCTGCTGAAGCCCATCTGCTTCAAGATTTAATGTGAAGTGCATTCAGATATACGCTTCTGCACAGGTTAAGTTAGCTACTGATGCCTTTCTGTGGCATCAAGTTATTTTTTTCCCCAAAGAATATCAGCTCACTGGATATTTGATAATTTTTAGATCATCCTCTTTAAAGCCTAGATATGGTTGTGTGGGGAAAATCCCAGCACATCAGCAGTTTCTGAAATACTCAGACTGGCAGAGCTGGCCTTGAAGGGGCCCCATACCACTTCATTGTCCCCCTGAACCTAACAGTTATTAATGCTGGAGGGTTAAAGATGATTACTAATTTTTTTAGGATGCATTGCTGTTTGAGCCTTATGTACATAAGCCCACTGAATAACAATGTATTTTCTATCCAGTTCAACACAATTTCATTTATATAGCACCAAATCACAACAGTCACCTCAAGGCGCTTTATATTATAAAGACCCTACAAAAGAGGGGCCTGAAAGCTGAAGGCGCTGCTTCCCATTCACTCTTAAATATCCTAGAAACCACAAGTAAGCCAGCAGTCTGAGAGCAAAGTGCTTTATTGGGGTGATATGGTACTATGAGGTCTTTAGGATAAGATGGAGCCTGATTATTCAAGACCTTGAATGTGAGAAAAATTATTTTAAATTCATTTCTGGATTTAACAGGGAGCCAAAGACAAACTTGATCTCCTGCAGTTTGCATACAAACAACACATCGGAGTAAATGATGCTGTACCGAGCCCTAGATCATCTGGAGAAATGTGAGAGTTATGTTCTTTGATTTTTCAAGCACTTTCAATACCATCCAACCAAACATACTCAAAGACAAGCTCACAGAGATGGGTGTAGATTCTTCCTTTGTTTCCTGGATCACAGACTACTTGACAGAAAGGCCACAGTTTGTCAGGTTGGGGAACTGTGTTTCTGGGACATTAATGAGCAGCATGGGTGATCCACAGGCGACTCTCCTGGCTCCATTCCTTTACACACTGTATACACCAGACTTCAAATACAATTCTGAGTCCTGCCACATCCAGAAATACTCGGATGGCGCTGCCATTGTGGCGTGTATCAGGAATGGACAGGAATCTGAATATAGGGATCTTGTTATAAAGCCTTCAGCGACTGGAGTCACAAAAACCACCTCATATTGAATACCTCTAAGATGAAGGAAATGTTAATAGATTTCCAAAGAATAAGGCCCCCCTCTACAACCTGTGAAGGTTTGTGGGGTGGACATAGAGGTGATTACAAAGCCATCTCGCCTTGAGGCAACATAATTTGTCACTATACAAATGAAATTTAATTGAATTTTTTTTAAGAAAACTGAGGTTTCTTGACATCTGTAGTAAAATGTTGAAGATGTTCTGTCAGTCTGTGGTGGCAAGTGTGCTGTACTATGCTGCAGTCTGCTGGGGCGGCAGCATCAGAAACAAGGAGATTGGACAAACTAGTGAGGAAAGCTGACTCTAATTGGAGTCAGAATGGACACACTAGGAGAGTGGTGGAAAAGGTGTTAGAAGAAGGTGAACAACTCTGATCACCCACTTTATAACGTTAACTTATAAAACTTATAAACTTATAATGTAACTTTATAAAGTTCCATTAAAAAAAAAAAACAAGTACTTTGATCCCCCAGGGATCAAAGTTATTCTTATTCCTAAGTAACTTATAACACCTTTCTTCCTCATTATGTTTTAACTTCAGCACCTGAGGTTTTAAAGTACTAAAGTTGTCTATTTTGTTTTAATTAACCTAAATGTGGTTACTTGTCTACATATTATATTGCTATCCAAAAATGTTAATTTCATGCTGATTAAACAAGACATTCACGGTGGTTTAACCACTCTGGTTGCCTCAGCAACTCTGATGACTCTGCTGTCAGTGCCGTTGACCACGTGGTATGAGCTGTTCAGCTGACAGCCAGGGGAGGAAGAGGAAAGAAGATGGAAGGAAACCGAGACGAAGCAGAAAAATGTATAAATATAGCTAGGAAAGCCCTGGAAGCCGGAGATAAGGACAAGGCACTGAAGTTTCTCAACAAAGCAGAGAAACTGTACCCGACTGACACAGCCAAAGGTAGGACCGTTTGTGGCTGTTTAGCCGGTCAGAGCTAACCGAGCGAAGAAACATCCTGCTTCGTATTCGCTGATAATGTGTTTTAGCAAGTCGCTAACATCACCACAGGTCATCAGTTGACTAGTGTGTAACAGTGTCAAGCGTTTGTCAGGTTACTTAAAGTTAAACGAAACTGAACTATGGTTTAAAGACAGCAAAATTAGCGACACCCACTCGAGTTAGCAAAGATGTGGGCCTGACAGCTAACCTAGCTTGCGCTTCCCTGTAGACTTATCAGTAGATAAATTGGGTTTATAGTTATATGATCATCTTATCCGGTTGCGTTTCTTAATAAAAACACATTCTTAGTGATACAAGGCCCTAGCTAAATGGGAAGAGTTTATCCACCGTCCAGCCATTCATTCAATTGACCAATGCTATTTGTCGTGGTGACGTTTTAACTCAGTAGTAAGCTGGTGTTTGGTTTTTGTCAAGATGTAATTTCACTTTCACTTCATTTTGGTCCGCATTTTTGGGGTAGGGTAGAAGCTGGCAATGTAGGACGATGTGTCCATGCTGTGCAGGCCACGCAGCCACCCGGTCAATCCTTTAATTGAATGATTGCCCAGGGAAAGGCTTGAAGTGAAGGCTAATCCAGGACGGACGACTGTCTGTGAGATGACAGTAAACCAATAATAGGGATGAGAATTAGAGTGCTTTGGATTATAGTTTCGAAAAAGTCTTAAATATATAGCTTTGTGAGTGATTACATAATAGAAGAACTTACTCACTGATGATTAGTAGCTCCTCAGCTGTTAAACTGTAACTTGTTAGTTGAAATGTGTAACGGTGTCTGCATATTTATGTGCCTACACTGTCAGCATTAGCACTGTGTGTGTGTGTGTGTGTGTGTATGTAAAGCACTTATGTCAATTTTCAAGGTGCCCACAAGAAACTTGGACATCTTGCTTGTTCTGATTTCTCAATTGTTTGGATTTGATTGTGAAGAAGGTAGCAGCTTAAAGTAGTTTTATTTTTTAAGGTTTATCAAATAAAGCAGACTCTCAAAATTGATAACAATTGCTTGTGGAAATAAAAACCAAAAATAAGAGCTCTGCCTAGTGTGGCAAAATATACCTGTCACATTGCATTAATCCTGTTTGTTGTCACCCAGTTATTGAGAGAACACAGTAGTGATCTTGATCTTGACCCCATATATACAATCCCAACCTCACTTTTCTCATAAACTATCTACCCATGAAGTTTGGTAAGCTCAATGGGCACCTGCCTTCCCACCATAGTTGTTCATAGGATACATCCAGTCTTTGAGTGGGTGTATAAAAAAAATCCATTATTGACAAAGTAACAGATTAGAAGATGACATTAATTACAACTTTAAAACAGTAATGAGAATAATTTTCACCACCTTGATCCATATGCACACAAGACTGTGTTCATTGAAATATGATGAACATCACAAAGATGTGCAACTAACAACAAGAACTTAATACAAAATGGTATCATGAAGAAGAAAAGTTATGAAGTAAAAGTTTGAAACTATGTGTCTAAAGAAAAATAAGTAAATACTGTACAGGAAAATGTATATCTTGCCTTTTCACTGTGGTTTGAGGATGAGGAGAGGGAGTCAGTAACTCAACTCCTTGGCCGGGGTCTTACTAACAGACTGACATAATTACTGATAAAGATTAAAAATTGCTGGCTAGAGTAATCCTAAGTATGTGAGGATTTTTTTTAAATAGGATGACTTAGAGGGGAGGGGAACATTGCACTGGTGAAATGTTTTTGTATTCATGATGAAGGCCTGACATGGAGAAAGTTTACTGTGTAAGGAGCACTGCGAGTCTAGTTTGTACATGGGTTTAACTTTATGTGGTAAAGTAATGGACCAGATTGCACCTGTCCTTGTGGCAGCTTAGCATGAGCTAACACAATCACATGAGGGGTATGCCTGCAACTCTGTCTTTAGTGAATTAGATCACATTAAAAATGGAATATTGCAGAAAAAGGCATATCAAGGCAGTATTATTAATATTCATCCCTAACCACTGTAGGCAGATTAAGTTTTGGCAGTTGCAAAAATATATTTCTGACTCTTCAAAGCTGAAAAATGTAATTGCACTAGCACAATGGGGCTTAACAGAAAGAGTTGCACTAAACAATCCACTGTTTTCATCATATTCAGTAGCCTAGAGAGTTCTGTGAAGTGGGAATATTGGAAATATGGCAAATGTTGCACCATGTAGAGGACAGTTGCACTTACATTGCTTGAGGAATATAATGAATAATACATTGATAAACAATTGAAAACATTTACGCTGCTGCCAAGGCACAGATAATTGGTGTGCTGTATTGTTGCTGTACTTTCTTTGCACGTCTGTGCGCTCCACTCACTATGTCTGGCATTGTATGTTCATGTCATGTTGAAGGTTATGCATGACACATAAAATGACTAATTAAATAAAGAATTTAAATCTGAGTTAGTAGAATGAGCAGAGAATCAACATTGAAAGTCAGTATATATTTTATTTATCTCAACTTTAGGAAGCTTGTTAAATACAAGGGTGCTTTGTAACCTTGAAAGAAATCATATTGTTTCATTTCTTTGATCTCTCGTCTTTTAGCTTTGTTGGATGCATTAACAAAGAATGGGAGCGCAGCGGGTAATGGTGCATATCGCAGGAGACCAGCAGAACACTCAGAAACCACTGGTGCTCGTTCAGAACGAGAGAACCGAGAATCTGGAGGAGGCGAGACGTCTAATAGCTTCACCAAAGAGCAGGTTGAAGGAGTGCAAAGGTGAGACGCGCTGTTTTTCCTTTTCCTCTAAAAAATCTCTCCCACTTCAGTCGGCTGTTTTTGCACTATTCAACTTTGCTGCAGTTGGCCCTGTGACAGCAACAGTGTTTCTTGGTTAAGCAAAAGAGGTCAGATAGGACACTGTGGTCTCAGCAGTATTGTGCACACACAGCTATCGCTATGGGAACTCCTATGTCTTGATGGGTTTCCCATTGGAATAAACAGGCATGTGAGCTAGGTATTAGGTAACTTTACATGGTTTAATTTTAGACCAAAAGCACATTTACCCATATCCTAAAAAGACGCTTATGGCACCTTGAGTTTATTTCTAGGGTAAACATGCTCCAGTTAAACTTAGTCACTCTCTCCCTTGTGTGTGTGTGTGTGTGTGTGTGTGTGTGTGTGTGTGTGTGTGTGTCTGAAATACAGACCTACACACAACATAACTCCTACAATATAATCTCCATAACTTCTGTATTCATTCCATTTAAAGGGTTATTCTTAAACCCTTTGATACTCAGATAAACCTGCTAATGAATAATAATAAGTGCTCTTTTAAAACAGTATTTTTTTTCTTGGTTTTGGATGTATGTGATCATGACTATAGTAATTACTTCTTCAGTCACATAAAGAACAAGGATTTCACTACATTGATTTTACACTGATGAACACAGACGGGAGAAAGACACGAAAAACTTGAAGAATGCGCTTAATGATGATTTATTGAAAGCTCATTTACATTATTTAAAAACGGAGCAGGTGACGCTTCTCTGCAGCTCTCTAGTAGTACTGTCTTCTCAGGGAGGACACCACCACTGCCAGGAACTTCTGAAAAGCTGCGTGGACCTCAGGAGTGAAGTTGTTACCCAACTGAGCAGCAACCACGATGGTCAGACAGTCGCCCAGGAGCTGCAACACAACACAACGTGCATGAGACATCATCGACATGCACACACAAAACAATATAAATCAGCACCACCAGTTCAGCACTGCGTACCATGAAATTATCAGGGTCCACCTGCAGTTTCTCGGAGTGCAGCGTGCTCAGCTCTGCAAATGTGGCCTTGATGTTGTCCATGTTCTTCACAGCTTTTTCCAGACCCTCTATCACAACTTTTCCGTGAGCAGCAACCTTCGGATTTGTTGCGATAGCAGCAGCGTTGTAGAGGTTTCCAAAGCTGCCGAAATACCTCAAAGTCCAGGGGTAGACAATCAGACACCTGAGGAAACATGTAAATATTAGAATGACTCACAGTTTTACAAATAAATGAGATGTTAATGCACCATCGTACCTGGAAATAGCTGCTTGGCCAACGACCCCATAGTCGATCTTGGCGAAGATGTCCTCGATCGTGGCGCGTTCAAAGTCTGTCCACACAACCATGTTGTCTCGTTGATTTGTGCGCCTGTTCTGCGTTGGTCATTAGGTCGCTGCAGGCAGCTTTTAAAGAAGCCCTTTCGCTCCACCCAAAGATATGCAGCTGGGTGGAGGTGAGCAGTGGGTTTGGTTCATAACGTTTCTTTGTTGACTATCAAAAGAGAATAAATTAAAATGGGTTTTACACTTTTTTTTATCCTTTATGATGGAAGCATCCACAACTGGCTAACAGTCAGCGTGAGTTAGGACGAATCTGTGTAACGCCTTGCATTTCTTTTTAATTTCCACCATCAAAATAATTAATTTTGCCATCACTTTTTACTTTTGTTTTAAATTTCACTGTGAAATTAGTTTTTACTCACTTTGTTGTAAAGCGTTTTGTGGCTTCATATGTGTGAAACGCGCTGAAACAGTCGAGTTTTAGACTTTTCTTATCCTTTTTGTTCCAACGCAGTTTTATTGTTTTGCTTCAGAATTTAAACAAAATTAAAAACATGCATTTCTAATATCCAGTCTGTTTGTAAAGTAGGCTATTTGGAAAATGCAACCCCCTTTTATCTTTCATTTTATTTTTGATTGAGGGAATTGAACTTCACAGTGCTGTTATTGATTCAAAAGTTTTCAATAACAATAAGGGAAGTCGATGCACCCTGTTTGAACTGTGTCTGATGGGGTGAGATTTAAAAAAGAACACACACACACACACACACAAAAACCCAGCAGTGCTGCAGCTCCTGGGCCACTGTCTGACCATCGTGGCTGCTGCTTATTTGGGTAGAAAACTTCACTGGTTGTCCTTCTTGAAAAGGCAGCACTACTATAGAGCTGCAGAGAAGCGTCACCTGTTCTGTTTTTTAAGGTGTGTAAATGAGCTTTCAATAAATAATCACTAAGCACATTCGTCAAATATTTCGTGCCCCCCCCCCCCACGCGTCTGTCCTTATAGTTATGCCAATGTAAAATCAATGTAGCGAAAGCCTTGTTCTTTATGTGAAGTAATTAATAATTAGTAATTAACCTCTGAGAAATTCCTTATCACATACTAAGAACACGCGCAAAACAAAGAATGAAATAAAAATCCTGCATTACAAAATCCTATATAGAACATTTATTATCATTTATTGTAGTGCTTATATTTGACAGTCAAAGATTTTAAATAATGAGTAGATAATGACCTTTGAAATGGCACAGGTGATTGAAAAAGTTATGGAACATAAGAGGGAAAAGTGGAGGTAGACAAACGACACAAAAAGCACACAAAACCTCTAAGCCTGTGCAAAAAGGCTTTAGCGTAAAATAAAAAGATGTGTGACCATGTTGTGTTCTTTACTATGTAGATTTATTTAATCTATTTAAAAGGCCACTGAGAGTGTATCTAACAACACTGTCCAGTGCAACTAAGAAAACAATCAGCATCATTAAATGTAACAGAGGGATACACAACCTAATAAACGTTTAATCGTGTGAAACAAGGACCAACGGGTCAAACTGTGACAGTCCCTGATAAAAGGAAGGATTTGTCTGATGGGAGCTGTTGCACATCATTGTGAACCCGTCCAAACGTCAGTACCTTATCTCTGAGGTGGGTCGGGTGCGCCCATTTCCCGTTTCGTGTATAAAAGCTCCACAGTTTGAGCTGAACGCAGCAACTCCGAACAGAAATCAACAGGCAAGATGACGACTCTTTCTGCTAAAGACAAGAACACAGTCAAAGACTTCTGGGCTAAAGTCGCTGGCAGGGAGGAGCAAGTCGGCTGCGATGCTCTGTCCAGGTAAATATGAACCAACGCTGCCTGCAAAAACCTGCTGCTGCATTTCTCTCTTACTCACCGGCTTATTCACTTACATTTTATTTTTACCCAGGATGCTGATAGTGTACCCCCAGACCAAGACTTACTTCTCCCACTGGAAGGACCTGAGCCCCGGTTCTGACCCGGTGAGGAAGCACGGAGGAGCGATCATAGCTGCGGTTACTGATGCTGTGAGCAAAATAGACGATCTGACCGGAGGTCTGCTGAGCCTCAGTGAGCTGCATGCCTTCACTCTGAGAGTGGACCCTGCAAACTTCAAGGTGCTGACAATTATTAAAC
>VUQJ01004696.1:3982-15605 GCA_015108635.1 Andinoacara biseriatus
GAACGTAATTAGTTAACAAATCATTTAACGTTGGAGTTATTAGAATCAGTTTAATATTTTGTTGCGTTCTACGCTGCTGTAGTGTATCTGGCTTCCAGAGCATTTCTCTTTTTTACATATATTTTATGTTGGTGAGTTGCTGAAGATGCTTTTTATGGACGTGATGGTTACGACTACGAGGGCTTCTGTCTGCATGTTGAGTTCACTCGAAGTGGACGTGGAAGAGGAGGTGGTGATGGAGCTTTAGGATCCTTTAGAGGATCCTGACCCCTGGCCCTGTCCACATCCACATAATCCCATCAAACTGGAAACATTTAAAAAAAAATATTCAAACTTTAAATTGGCCTTCAAACAACAGAAAGAAAACATTTTTTTCATGTGGGAAGACATCCTGAGAGATTTATTGCTTTTGATTAAAATGAAAAGCTTGGTGTAATCCAGGAGGAGGGCTGAGAGGTGCAGGATGGATCCACGCACATAAGGAGTGGTAAAGTGTGGCTGAACAATAACACACTCACAGAGGGTGGGGAGATTCAGAGGTTACGGGAGAATGTGACTTTTATGTGTGCAATTTTTCTCTTAGGTCAGCATTTTTCTGCAGATGATCATTAAGATAGAAGTATAATTTCCTGTACCTTCAATAAAATCGCGGTTTTCTTTTTTGTACCAGTTCTGCATAATTAACAGATTACACTGTCTATCCTCATCATACCACTAGATGGAACAGAAAACAACCAAAAACGCATATAGCTGTGGTCAGAACTTTGCATACATTCATCGTGGGCAAGAACGTCAAGGTCATTTTGGGCTTTTAATGATTTCTTTGAATTGTTCCTTTTCCAGGTTGTAATGGTTGTGCAGCATGCAGAATGGAGCATAATGAATTTCAAAAAATAAGATATGGGTGCACAAGTTTGAAATTATTTTGGATTTTCTCTGATATACACAGGGTCCAAGGTAGACATGCAGGCTCAAACATATACACAAACCCTCAATAATATCTGGTTAAATATCCCTTAGAAAGTTTGCACATTGTATTTTTGTACCCATCAACAAGCCTTTGACATAATTCTAGCCTCATATTTGACCTTTTTTTTTGGCAGAATTGGTAGAGTTAATATAAATTGGTTGGTTTCCTTCTTGGTATAGTATTGTCAGGTTTGAAAGTATCACCTTAACTCCTCAATTGTCCTTTACTCCTAATTGTCACTGTGGCCAGTTCTTTGTCTTATCTGACCACTTCACTGCAGACAGTGACACTGAAGTTCCAGGAGTTTACGATTCATGGTAAGCTTGAGGCTTGGTGGTCTCTGAGTTGTTCCTGAACATCCTAACCAAGTTCCTCTCATCTGAGGATGACAGTAAGGGTCTTCTTCCAGACTTTAGCAAAGTGATGACAGAATAACTGAATAACTTGTATTTATTTAGAGTTTGAACTGATAATATTGAAATCTGCAGTTTAGAAATGGCTCCAAGAGACCTGCCCAACTTGGTTAAATCTAAAATTGAGTATTGCTCAGTCTTAATGAGTGCTGTCAAACAAATCATTGTTATGGTGGCAGAGAGAAACTACAAGCTGTAGTCAATCAAGATCAGTAATGAGAAGTTAATAGTAGTGATGGCGACTGCAATACCCATGATGTACTGTGTATTTCTTTTTCATTAACCTCTTCACTCTTTTTACGTTTGTACACCATTCTGCATTTAAGCATTAGTTATTATTAATCTCTGGCTCTCTTCCATAGCATGCCTTTTGTCCTGTCTGCCGAAGGTTTCTTCCTGTTAAAAGGGAATGTTTCCTTCCCACTGTTGCCAAGTGCTTGCTCATATGGGGTTGTTTTAATTGTTGGGTTTTCTCTATAATTATTGTAAGGTCTTTACCTAACAATATGAAGCACCTTGAGGCAACTACTTGTTGTGATTGGGCCTATGTAAATAAAATTGAACTGAAATGATATTACAGGTTTGTGGTCCACTCAAGTGATTCATCGACACTCGTCATCTCATTGTGAGCAAAAAGGGAAATCTTCTCAGTTCAAAAAATTTTGAAAAATAATGTACCTCAATAATAATCTTTGAGTGTTCCCCATCCCACAAAATCACCCCGCCATAGTTACACAAGCACACCAAATGTATGCCATGTGTTTCCCAGAACTCTCTCCTAAGTAAAACAACACGCACATTTATCAATCTTTATTTGTAAATAGATTATATCATGATATTCAGTCATAATGTGCATGCCTCAAAGAATGCAAAGATCCTTTGGAAAAGGTGTTTTCTACAAACGTACCTCATTAAGGTGTGTATGTGTGCATGCATCCGCGTGTGTCCGCGCGCGCGCGAGTCTCCTGTCCACCAACATGCTTCCAGGACACTTATCTGTCACTTATTTGTCCCCTTGCACTTCTTCAGGAGAGGTCGCTGTAAGGCAAGCTTCGAGTAACGAACCCATTTTCGACACAATTGGCTCAGGTGATTCAGTGCTTTACAAAGGCTAAATTTGCCCATCGTTGACGGGCTTTGCCCTTGTCAAGTTAAAGGAAACTTAAGTGAGTGTGTGTACATATTTGAGCCTGCATGTAAACTCACGCTTGTAGGTGCTTTCATACCGATCACCTGAATCGATCGGGCCCTCTAAGGGGCGGGGTAGCGGGTGAAAATGGTGCATTCTGGGTGGAAATAAGATGCAGGGTGCTGTGGGCAAGTAAAACCAGGCCGTTGGCAGGGTGGAGGCTTCGCTCCAGCCAATCACGCGCAGGATGTGAAGCGGAGGGCGGAACGCACGCGCCACACTTCCTCGCATTAATAAAGGAAAAAACGTGCGGCGACTTCATCGCGCACCGTTGCACGTTGAGACTTTCTTGAAAGACGGTAAGAGTTGAATGTGTTTTAAATCCCAGGCTTTGTAGCTTGTTGTCACTGTGAGCAGGTGAGAGTGAGAAATGAGGTTTGTGCTACCTGCGTGCGCATGCACGCTCTTGAGGCTCTGGCATTTGTCCCGAGGAGCAGCATAAATGCTGCCTCCACTTTATGCATTATTATGCACACCTGCTAACCGGACCATTCAGATAATTGTTGGCTTACATGAGCAAAATTGAGTGCTGTAATGGTTAAACTGTGCTTTTACTAACGCAGCGGCGGCACATGGCTTCCATTTAATTGTGATCATAACATAAATGGCCGTCTGCCTGCCTCAAACTACACAAGGGACCTCAGTAAAATCCAGGACACTTATCTGTCACCTGTTTTTGATGGTGTCCTAGTCTCATTTGGCGCTCAATTGCAAATCATGTTAATAAAACTCACCCTGCAGCCAGTAACGGCCTCTTTGGGTCATCGTGACGGGGGTGATGCTACGAGAAAGTACCGGCTGCAGCTCCCAAGACCTGAACAGAACATGTCATCAAATATTTGTCTCTTGCAGTCAGAAGGCCAACATGGGTGACAAAAAGGCTGTGATAAAGAATGCAGACATGTCTGATGAAATGCAGCAGGATGCAGTGGACTGTGCCATGCAGGCTATGGAAAAGTACAACATTGAGAAGGATATTGCCGCCTATGTCAAAAAGGTATGTTGCTTTTGCTTAAAAAATTAAATTGTGCAAACCTGTTGCATGTATTTTGTCAGGAAGCTAATTGGTGTTTCTGCCTTGCAGGAGTTTGACAAGAAGTACAACCCCACCTGGCACTGCATTGTTGGGAGGAACTTTGGCAGCTACGTGACACATGAGACAAAGCATTTCATCTACTTTTACCTGGGTCAAGTGGCTATTCTGCTGTTCAAGTCGGGCTGAAACATGCCCTCTTAAACTGAGTCCTAAGCCCTTCCCCCATTTGTTACATGACTACCTCCTGATTTCCTGCTGGCTTCAGCCTTTTTTTTTTTCTTTTTATAAATTCTTTCCTTTTTGTGCCTCCTGCTACACTACTACCAAGCGTGGATGGTGCTTTCAGCTTGTGTAATGCCTGAACTGGTGATGTGTCATTCATAGAAAATGCCAGTATAAATTTACTTGACATGACAGCACTCAGTCAGCCTCTGCACATCTAACAGACTCTTCATTGCTCATGATTTTACAGTAATTTGCTGTGCAGTGGTGCAAGCACTTGTACATTATTTTGCAGTTTAATTTCAATGAAGCAACAGTCTTGTTTTTTTTTTTATGTGCCTTTAATTTTCTTTGATTAAACCATGCTGACACTGTTGCTTGCACATAAAGGATGTAACATGCTGAGATTTTAGGGGATTTGTACATGCTTGAACATTCCTGTTGACATGTATTTACACGGTTACTGTAGATCTGTTGAATGTAATTCAGTGAGTAGTCATGTGATATTTTCATTATGTTGAGGGGAAAGAAAAAAAAAACTTCATAGTAAATTGGTTCAAAATGTATTGTGGTGCTTTGTTAAATTTCATGCAAGTGGAATTAATTCAATGTTTTGTCACTGTGGAGTTGGCAAGTAAATGATCTCTTGCATATTCTGATCAGTGTTATGGTACATTTTGCTAAAGGAGTTCCCAACTCCAGATTAAGGGGACATAGCTCACTGCCAGAACAGACAGCTATGTAAATGTCAATGTGTGTTTAGCTTTTTTTAAGGAATCAACTAAAGAAATTGGAAGTTCTTTTGCTTCTAGTAACAAAGTGCCTAAAAATACAATTTAGATAGTTCATTGCTAACGTGGTTGTGTATAGACACTGGTTCAGCTATTGAGTTAGGTGCTGCTTTTATGCTTGAATGATTTATGGGGCAGCGTTAAGTGGTGTAGCCAAAAATAAATAAATTCCTCAGAAAATGGTCAGGCACAAGGACTGGGCCCTATTCCAGAAAACAAATTTAGCTAAAAACTGGGTTAACCTTAAAATGGTGGAAACTGTTCCAGAAAGAGCAACTTTAACTCTGAGTTATCATGGTAACAGACTGTGATCCTAACCTGTTCCTGTCTGTCCCCCTCCCCACCTGAATCACCTGACACTGATTACTTTATTCATTCATAAAGTTGCTATCAGAAGAGCAAATACAGATGTTTGTTTCTACAAGCACTGAAATCCCAGTTAGACGTTAGATTATTTGTACATAACACGAGAGCTTTCACAGTTGATCACTCGTCAACTGGCTGTAAGGACGGAGACGGTGTTCATGTCACGGATTTATAATCAGCACATGGCTGGCAGAGTGCTGTCATCTATCAGTGAAGATCAGATTAGAAACCATTAAGCTGGAAACATTTAAGCAGTTTTTCTTGCAAGTTCATTACCCATTTTTATCCAGTGATGGCAGAAGTAATGAAATTCTCCATTTAAAAAAATGAATAAAGTGAGGTTGCTATTCCATCAATAGACTGCATTTTTACTGAATAATTAAACAATTACATGGCCATAAACTGAACTGCCATAAACTACAGCAACAAACATTTTTATTAAGTAAAAAAACGATCAGAGCAGTTTTTTATGAATGTAAAGTTTTATTAATAAGGAAATAGATTATAATGAATGTCTCAGCTTTATAGGTTTTGAGTATTTTAGTACAGTTTTGGGAGGATGAGCCATTTTAAGATGGAAAATGAATGCATTATGAACAGATCCAGACTGGATGAGCTGGAAAATGACTGGAGCCTGAACTGGATCTGGACCTTATCTGGTCTCCGTGATTCTGATCCGTTTGGATCCTCCTGCTGTGAAGGTGGACTCGGACACGGTTTGTGGTCACAGATTTGGGTGATTTTTAGTGGAAAATATGTCGAGATTCATTCTCCGAATTTCAGACATCATAACTTTTAAAACATTCATCCATTTGAGTCACTTTGAAACCATTTAGTTCAGTTTTCAAGTCTCAAAATCATTTTAAGACAAATGATCCATCATTGATCAGTGTGTTCTGAGTCTACAGCTTCAAACAGGCCAGTGATGTAACCAGTGATGCTACAGTAAATGTTTCCGAGGACCTGACAGTCTGACAGCTGCAGCTGCTATAATCTCATTATAAATCCGCAAAATCACCGCTGTCTCCGTCCTTACAGTGAACGGCTGTAAAAGCTTCATGTTACGCACAAAAATAACGAAATAACGTCTAACTGGGATTTAAGTGCTTGTAGAAACATAAACGTCTGCAGATAAATTCGCTCATTTGATCGCTTTGCAGCGACTTTATGAAATGAATCGGCGTGCCAGACAGGTGGTTCAGGTGCAGCAGGAGGGGAGGAGTCAGAGAGATACTCAGAGTTTGTTGGATAAAACCTGCCAGCGAGCAGGATAGGTTCAGCTGGAGTTGGAGTTAGCTCTCTTTCTGCAACTGGAAGCCCGAGTTTCCCTCATTTTATGGTAAACAAACACGGAGTTGTTAGCTAAACCTGCTTTCTGGAATAGGTCCCTGGAATAGGGCCAATAACTCGAAAATTTGCCTTATGGCTGGCAGAAATAATAAATAATAATAATAACACAAAATAAATAAATAAAAAGGTTCAGTGGCAGAAACAAACTTCCATACCTCTGCAAAATACAAAAACATAGCTTCTTATTTTTGGTTTCCGCTGTAGGGGGCGGTAATGAGCCGGGCACTTGGATTTGAAGCTCTAAAGAAAGCGCAATAACCACCGAGGCAATAGGAAAAGTATGGCGGCTCAGAGCGAGTTGTCACACCCGGCTCTTGGCCGCGGTGGTACTCTTGCTTACACCCCGGTCCCTCTGTCCGCCGAGGCCCCTCCGTTCATACCCATGGCGGCGGACAGCTGGCAGCACGGCACGCAGTCGGAGGCCGAGAAACTGTTTTCCAATTGTGCCGTAAAACTGCGAGCTCTGCGAGCGGACTCAGTCCAACTCAGAGAGGAGCTCAACCTGCTGTTTGACCAGCTCCTGTCCGAAAACTACAACAGGACCTTCGAGCCCGCTATCAGAATCCGTCCAGAGGTAAGGAGATGTTGGACGTGTAGTCTGCATGCTGCGACACAAACAAGTCGTAAAAGTATTTGGAACCAGAGGCGGAGCGACTAAACGCTGGAATAGCCATAAACACGCAGTCTTTGTTAGGGTACAGCCCACACCCCTGAGGATGATCGTATAACCAATAAGAGCTACTGTTCTGTTACTGTTACTGTGACTGTGGGCATTAACCGCACATGTAGCACACCTAGCCAATCAAACGTGCAGAAGCTTTCTGGGAAAACTAAACCAGCACATGTGATGTTCAGTGTCATTTTTGCTTTAGCTGTGAAAGATATTAATGGCTGTGCTGATGATCCTCTTCATTTTCATTTCAGGAAGTGTGTTCTCTCCTCAAACATGCCAGCTGTCTTGTGCCGCTGACTCAGGAACATTTAGTCATCAAACTCTGCCAGCTTGTCCATCATCTGCTCAATCAGCTGAAGGTAACAGGTCTTTGACAAGAGTTAGGCTTTTATCACATGTGTATCTGATTAGTTTTGTCATACATGGACATTTTTTTTGGATCTCACCTCCAAATCACTCAACTGAGGTGTTTTGTTCAGTCCTGTGGCCACAGGTGAATAAAATCAAGTACCTAGTCATGCAGTCTGCCTTTATGAACATTTGTGAAGAAATGGGTTGGTCTAAGGACTTCACTGGTTTGGTGTATGACAGGAGAGTGTTACTTGCCTGACTGCATTGTGCCAACTGTAAAGTTTGTTGGAGGAGGGATGATGCTATGGGGATGTTTTTTTGGAGGCTGGTCTGGGCCCCTTGGTCCCAGTGAAGGGAAATCTTAATGCTTCAACTTGACATGAAGACAATGAAGACATTTTGGACAATTCTTTGCTTTCAACCTTTTGGGAACAGTTTAGGAAAGTTCCTTTTCTGTTCCGGTTTGACTCTGCCCCAGTGCACAAAGCATTGAGTTTGGTGTGTTTTTCAGTCATATTTGTCTTTTTTTTTTTTTAAATTGAAGGTAATCATGGATGAACACACACTGGATGTATTGGTGAACTATACTGCCGGTGCACTGAAAGTATGCAGCACGTGGACACACACAGATGTGCTCCTGGCACTCTCCACGGCAGTCTATGGGAATGGACCTCAGTGCCACCAGGTAGATGTTTATACAGTGCACTTTGTGAGCGTGTGTCCTAATTGTTGACTATTTACATTAAGATTATTTTCATATTTGTAGCACCTCAGTGACTTGCTGGGTGAAGACGGATTCCTCCTGCAGTATAGTTCTCCATCTCAGTCCAATATGGAGTTGCGCCGTGTTGCTCTTACCTGCATGGCCAACATCTGTCTCAGGTACGGCGTGCATGAGTCAGGTGCCATTTTTATCTGTGTAGGCAATATAAAAACCTGGATGTGGAGTCTGATCGAAGCGGTGCTTTGAATCTGGAAAGTGATTGAGACAAGGTGTAGCAAGCAAGCTAATCCCAACTGTCTCCCTGCAGGATCCCTGGTCAGCCTCCTTTGGATGATCAGTACAGAAATGTGTGTTTCAGAGCCTTCTTGAAAACATTGCAGTCACCCAAACCTCCCGACACTGACGAGCTCTTCTACTGCATGGTACTGAATACTTGTTGTGCCAAACATTTAAACAAGGAACAGATTGATTCAGTTGTGCTTGTATAATCTATGCAGGTGATCCAAGCAGCTCTGAAGGGACTTCAATGTTGTCTCTCTGGTGGGAAGTGGAAATTTGGTGGAGGGGAGGAGCTTGGTTCGGTACTGGCTGCACTTAAGGTGTAAAATCATACCACACTTGCACTTTTTTTTTTTTCCTAGTAATGTTTGAGTATTAATGGAGTCCTCTTCATGTGTTCTGCAGCGGCTCATGTTCCAGGGGGCTCCGGGTGTGAGTGTGGAGTGGCCGACTGTACTTTATCCAGCACCTTTACCGCAGTACGAGGGCCTCTCTGCAGCAAAAACTGCAGAATCACCAAAATCTTCAGAGCCACCAAAGGATGCCGCTGTGCCAGGAAAAGCTTCAGGGGTAAGAAGAGTCTTGATACCAGTGACAGCCATCTTGAAAAATACAGATGAAACTCACATTTTTGGTTGAATGTATTTGTTTCTCCTAAGAATAAAAAGAGGAAATCTAAAGGTAAGGGAAAGAAGACGAAAACCGAGGAGAGCAAAGGGAATGAACGAGAGGAAGGAGATGCAGAGACTGTGCCTGTGCCTCAGAAAGGCAGGGCAGAAGAGAAACAGCCAGGCTCGTTTCTTTACCCACCCTGGAAACTAAACAGTTCTGACTCTGAATTTTCTGACCCAGAGGGCAACGCACAGAGCAAATTAAGGTACAGAAAGTCTCTTTTTTCCAAATACATTTCCCCATGTGTGCATGTTTTTTAATAGTTTCAGTAGATGGTCGATATTTGTTTCATCTTTTTGTGCTCAGTTTTTTTACACTCCAAAATAAACCGCAGTGTTTATTTTCTCTTTCAGAGTGAACCACGGTCGTGTGCGTCAGGGGGCGCTGCACTGTTTGTTAGCTGTGGTGAAAGCAGTAGAGAAGAGAACTCTGTACGGGTACTGGTCTTCCTTCATCCCCGACTCTCCTATCGGGGGACCGCCGCCTCTTACTCTCCTCACAATAATTCTGAAGGACCCCTCGCCAAAGGTGCGGCACACACCCATCCGCTGTGCATTTCACCTGGACAGCTATGATTGTTACATCTCTCTCTTCACTCTCCTTCCAGGTGAGGTTGTGTGCACTTCAGGTATTGTCAGCCATGCTGGACGGCTCCCGTCAGTTCCTGGCTGTGGCTGAAGATACAACGTGTCCTCGAACATCTTACACCCCCTTCTCCTTTACGCTGGCTACTGCTGTCAGAGAGCTTCACCGCACTCTCAGTCTGGCTCTGCTGGCTGAGACTTCCCCTCAGACACTCACACAGGTCATAAAGGTGCGACTGTTTCCCCTTCATGAACACGCTTTACTCTGTGAGTAAAGCCAGCAAAACTCCCCCATTAGTTTTCTCTTTCTGGTTACAGCCACTGTCTTCCTGACTTTGTTGAACTTTAACATAAACCCAGACATTCCACAACTACTTAAAATTTCTGACTATAATTTATTTATTACCTGCTTATTTTAGTGCATCTACCCACTTATCCACACTGTAAATCTCCCTCTGCTCCATCTGTTAGTGTCTGGCCTACTTGGTGGCCAACGCTCCCTATCACCGTCTCAGACCTGGTCTGCTCTCTCTGCTCTGGAAACAGATTCGTCCATACGTGCGCCACAGAGGTCTGTATGTCAGTGTACTTAAATACTGTAATACATTAGGATTTAAGAGAGCGATACCAATGGATGTTACTGTTGACACGGTTATTGTCTTTCTTTAGACGTGAATGTGCGTGTGTCAGTACTGACGCTTTATGGGGCTCTGGTGACCACACAGGCTCCTCTTCCTGAGGTGCAGCTTCTCCTCCAGCAGCCGGATCACAGCAGCACCACTGGTGCGTTCACGCCGCAGGACTCGGCTCTCAGTTGGAGACAACGAGATGGGGTGTCCTCACCCTCTCGTACACCAGTCGGACATTCACATTCCCAGCGGAGCTCTAGCACACATTCCCCGCATGTTGCTTACACACCAGGGGAGGAAGACAGCCGCCGGCTGTGGCTGCTGCAGCTGTGTGTGATGCTAGTGACTCAGCCAAGAGAAGACCAGTCAGACAGTGAGGGAATGGGAGGGGGTGCCGCTTTAGAGCCCCCCCCTGTTCGACTCGAAGCTCTGCAGGTGAGAGATAATATCCCAGACAAAAAGCTCCGAACAGGCATTTTTAAAGTCTGAAGATATTTTTAATCCTTTGTGTTTCAGGTCTTGTCTCACCTGGTGCGTGGCTACTTCCCTCTAACTCAAAACTATCTGTGTGAGATTGGGCAAGTGAGTGCTCGCTGCCTTGGGGAGGCAGACAGCTCCATACAGCTGCACGGAGCAAAAGTAATGCCCTCTATTTAATATATAAATGAAAATTTAAAACTGATCCTGCAACAGTACACAATAAAATAACTATCAGATATTTAGAAATAACATCTGTCTCTTATTTAGCTGCTTGAGGAGTTTGGTTTGGGAATAATTCATCAGTACAGAGCAGAAAACAACGTGCCTGAGAACTCAAGGGTCCCCATAAACCAGGTAATCTCTATACAGTAGAGTAGTCACAGCATGACATTATAGCTGTTTAAACAAATGTTTCATTCTTTTTGTCAGACAGATTCAGCTAATGCAGGGCTAAATTTTAAATTTAAAGTGTTGGTGCTATTCTTCCTTATGTAACACATTTAAAATGGGCTTTTTGGATTGTTTTAGAGCATTTAAGCAAACCTCTTTCAGACTTTGACTATAAGCTCGAGTTTTCTGTCCTCACACATTGATGTGCATTTGCAAGTGATTACAAAATCATTTTTTAGATGCAAATAACTTGACACTGGAGCCTTTAGATGATAATGAATTGATTGAAAAATTATTTGTAATTACAGACAACCACAGCCTTCTGGAGTATTCAAGCTTAAGTCTAGGGACAGGATTTGATATCATCTGCAGGTTGAGCACAGATTGAGGAGTAGTTAATGGAAGCGACTGTCATTAAAACACTGAACTTCAAACCAGTTCTGTACAGGCTGCAGTAATAGTATAAGGAGGCTGCCAGTTAAATTAAAAAAAAAAAAAAAAAAA
>VUQJ01004697.1:0-15605 GCA_015108635.1 Andinoacara biseriatus
TTTTTTTAATATTTTATATAAAAAAAAAAAAAAATTTTAAATTTTTTTTTTTTTTTTTTACTTGATAATTGCTTAACTTTTTCTTTTATCAAAGTAGTTGCCAATTTACTAGCAATTGGACTTCACTGCTCTCTATGCTATATTTCTAAAATACACTTTTAAATGTGTGTCCATCAGGGTGGGAATCACTTTGACCAGTATGAAGAAGGCCAGTTGGAGCTGGAGCAGGCGTCACTAGACAAGCCCATCGAATCGGTAAGGCTGCATCCATCATCCCGCACCATTGGACCAGCTGTGCGAATGGATATGATTGGTCCAGGGAGCAATAAGAACAACACCTTTTACTCCATTCATACTGTCCGTGTAGATGCATCCAATGTTTTCTTGAACACATTGCCACCTAACCTGTAGAATCACTTGTCTCATGTGCATTAATATCCTTTAAGTCCCTCCCACTTCCCATGTCCTATGCCTACTCCATTTCCTGTGTGACAGTTAAAATTATTATATATATATATTTATATAAGCTAGATCTTCCTGTTTTATGAGCTTACAGATAAACGTTAGATTTTTGTATCAGTTTCCCATTAGTCATTGCTAGTCATCTAAGCACTAGGAGAAGAGATTACTCTGAAAGCATGGAGTGGATGAAGCACTGTCATTAAGGGCTGTTATTTAATACTGTTGTGGTTCATTGATTTTTAAAAAAATAATTTTATTGTTATTTTATTATTTATTTCTTAATAGATTCAAGGTTAAATTCATACAGATTTTAATCTGGATATAGCATACAACTGCTTTGAGTTTACATGTTTACACAGAGTTGGTCACTTCTATTTTAAGAGCTACTTTTAGTTTTTATTCAATTTGTATAGCCATGAATGAAGTCTTATATAAATGCAGATAGAAGGCATTTTACAGTGCAGATATGGACTTTAAAATGACCACAGTAGTTTACAGTTTTGTAATTGTTTTGCAATGGCTCAAATTTATGTTTATGAAAATGACGCAGTGCTTATTCCACCCCATTTAGCAAAGAAGCGAGCACACATTAGATGGTGTGAGTGGTTACATTTGTGTTTGAGTGAGTGTGTGTCTATGTAGCTTTAGAATTTGTGTCTTAGTGTTTGTGTCTATAGGACAGTTATCTTATTGTACACAACTTGGGGTGTTCGACATTTCTCTCCTGCAGCGAATTGGCCCCTATTAGCTAAGCAGCAATGACCCGGTTTGTATTTGCACGCTCTGCTTTCTTACTCCTATCTTTAGGGTCCTTGTAACGCTTCTCTGACTATCTCTCTCTCTCTCTCTGTTTCACTACTGTCAAACTTTACATCTATTCTCGCTCTCTCTCTCTACCTCAGTTTCTCTCTCGCTCCCTCCCTACTACACAGTGATTCGGTGTACAGTACCCTCTGTCATTCTGTGCTGGCATGGTGCTTGTGCAACTGGGACTGCATTTTTCGCTGAAAAGGCACTTCGATAATAGCGCAGGCAGCTGTCTTCTTTCTGTCTTTCCTACTCTCTCCATACCCCCGTTCTGTCTCTGAAGCAGTGTGGTGAGCAGGCCCAAACTCCACTTAACTTCACAGTGTTTAGGTTTGTTTTATGAACCACATCAGATAGGATCAGCAGCCACATGGAGAGCTAATTAATGCTCCATCTAAAGCACAATTAAATTGCTATTAAAAAATGTTTTTTCTTTAATCAAAGAGTAAGTATAGGATAAGTAAACAGGAATGATGATGAATGAAACATTGATGAGCATAGGTGAATTAAAAAATAATGTAGAACCAAAATATTAGCTTGAAAAAGAAGCTGTATTTTTAATTTAGAGGTTTTTCTAAAGGTAGGACTCTTGCATGTTTTGGATTAAAAATAGCTGTATGTTGTAAATGGATTTTACTAAGCCTGTGACTTATTGAGTTTTAAGGAGGTATATAGTAGGCAGTACTCCTATTAACTAAAAGATTGTCTATATATTGTAGAATTTTATGTATGAAGTAATTTCCACTAATACAAAAAGATCCTACTGTGTGGGTGATAGAGAGGGAGACAGGTGGCCTGCTCACCTGGCTTAAGTGGCTCTTTTGCTCCTGCGCTATTATTCGTGGAGGGGTCCTGAGGGCCATGCTGCAGCATCACACAGGTCCTCACGCATCAGCAGAGGTGCTGTCAACTGTCACTTAATCTCCGGTATTATTAATGTTATTGAACATAATTGTTTTGGAAAGTGCATGCTCAAAAACAAGGTGATACACATTTTACCTGTGTAAAAGACTCGAGTCACTCCCCAATTCTTTATTTTTCGCTCCCAAGGAGACATACTTTCTTGCAATTTTTGTAAAATTTTCTTGAGCAATAGTTTTCCAGGCTTTCTGAAGGGCTTGCAAAGTTTTTCTTTGGTCATTGGCTGCTTTTTCACTCATTTTAAGTCCAGTCTTATAGATTTTCAGAGGGATGCTTTTTGTTAAGCCAATTAACACTGACCTATGAATCACTGAAGCCTGAACAAAGGCACCTAACTCAAAGGATGAACTAGTGTTGTGTCTACACATAACAAAATGTAGCAAATAACCTATTTAAAATTGTATCTTTAGGCACTTTGGTACTAGCACCCTCTCATAAAATCACATTTGTTTCAATTTGTTTAGTTGAATCTATAAAAAATGGCCAAGATAACAGGTAACAGGTTTGTCAGGTATAAAATTGTAATTTTGCATCAACAAGATGATTCCCTAGGAAAACTTGAAATATTTTGAGGAATCTTACCAAGTGGAGGACAAAAGAAGATAGCAGTAGATAACATCATCTGAAAGGCATGTAGGAAAAGACCTGACACAGGACATGAGAGAGGCATCTGGCCCTTCAGTTGATCTGTCCACTATTCACCAAACCCTCATCATAAATAGTCTCAGTGGAATAGTTGTTGTCAAGACGCCATTCTTAAGGAAAACAGGGAGCAAAAGCTGAGGTATGACATATTACACAAGAACTGGACTGAAAATTGTGTATATTTGCAGATGTTTCAATAAATTTCCCATTTCCCTTCCAAAATATAAAGAAGTGGGGGGTGATTAATGACTTTTGCACAGTACTGTAAATGCAAACAAATATGAGAAGATATTTAATAATAAAGAAGATATGAAGAAGCTGTTCATAATTGTAAAAAGGTGCAGTTCAGTTTCAGATCAAAAAACCCAAGAATACTGTGCTAGCCAAATGTCTGACAGCATATTAAAAAAAAAATAGGAAAAGAAACTTGCTGAATCTCGTACTTCTTTAGATATAACCAACACCTAAATATATAGGTAGATTTGAAAGTTTGCAGTAAATTCTTCCTTAGTGCCAACCTCTAAGGCAGTAGCATTTGTGGCAGTTGACCACCAGTGTTACATCTCGGAGCTGTTGGTGACTGCTTCGGCCCAGCTTCTCGGAGCCCCTCCCCTGCCACTTATTGTGTGTGATCTATAGGCAGCTAGAGGTCTGTGGTACTTTATTGGGATCTTTTTTCTCTTCCTGTCTTTCCCATTTGGTCTTTGCTATTTTCTCTAACACTGTTTTTGCATTGCATGTGTTAACTTGATAGCATTCAGTACTATTTCCTCTCAACACTCTGTCTTAATCACAGCTACAACCTTTTCTCCCAGACTCATTCCTCCCACTTCTCTTGACCCTCCTAGTCCCTCAATCCTACCATCCTCCCCTGACCTGACCCAGTACCAGAGCGATATGCAGCGGGCAGCCTCAGAGCCACAGAAACCACACAGATGTGCAGGCAATCCAAGAAACATGTATTCAGGCCACAGGAAGATTAATTTCTTTATTATGTATTTACTATGCTACTTGTAGTCACTGTGATTATTTTAAAGTTACTAAGCATCTCATGGGAATATTTGGGTAAGAGTATATCAGCTGTTACTGAAGTACGTAGGCTTTTGCATTACAGCCAGGCAGTATTTGACACAGCTGTTTGTCCTTGTTAGACTTCTGTCACATAAAAGGTAGGAAGAAGACGACGACAAGCAAAAGGTCAAACACAACTGACCCACATTTTTTCACAACACCACAGGCTCTAAATTTAGCACAGTGATCCAAGGGTTCATAGCTGAGACCGTCACAAATCATTTAAGTTGCTATTTGACTGAGATTGGACATTAACCAAAAAAACCCTAAATTGGAGAACAGTGGCATTTATCTGGTTTGAGGTCTCTATTTCTTAACTACACTTTGCTAAATTTCCTCAACTTGAATTGTGGCTTCAGAATTATGAGGTAAGTACATATTTTTAGTTATTTTATTTTAAATTAATGAATTAATTAAGATTGAATTTTTTTGCCCCCTCATTTTCCCCATCATTTAGTAAATTAAATCTCTAAACACTTCACACTAAATCTGGCACATTTACAAAAGAAATTTTTGTTTTTATTTGTTTACCTTTTGGTACATCTTGATTATTGTTTCCATTTAGTCACACCTGCAGTAACTGACACAGAGTAGGGTTGCAACGGTATGAGATTTTCACGGTATGATAACAGTCTCAGTACCGCGGTATCACCGTATTTCACATATATTATTATAAGTTAAACTCACCCTTAAAGAAATGACAACAAATTTTTTGTTTAACAAATTATTTTATTGTACTTGGAACCATTTTAATGACAGTTTTTTATAGCATTAAACATCCTGCATTTAAAATGTTCAGTAAAATTACGTATCACCATAAAAACATATTTAATATCTGAGAAAGTGAGCCTGGGTCAGTGTCTGATCAGCTACTGCTGACTGCTTTATAACACGCGTTGTCCTGCTAAATTGGTGGGAAATAAGCTGATACTGCAGACAGAGGGGATTATTTCTGACATGATCCTCATAATACAGATTTCACTCATAAGTCTTTCATGCTGAGCCTGATTTTAAGGGGTGAAAAATATACACAAAGTTTTTAAAATGAACGCACGTAAATGCCGTCTTTTTTATGTCCGGAAAGGCCCTTAACACGGACATCCGCATCCAGTACAGCACGCGCTTCACGGGCACGGGTGTGTCTGTAGTTCAGATGACTCAGCACTTTTGCTGGTGGTTAGCGTGTGGACCGAGCATTTGTTAGAGAGACAGGTATTAACGAGATACCTACTTTAATCTGCACGGAGGGATGGTGTCGTAGATGTGAGAACAAGTTTGAAGTATTCCCTCCTTTAGTGGCCACTTTTCTTCCACAATGTTTGCAAATGGGATACCATCCTCACGTATGTTTGGTGGGTATCCGAAGTAGTTCCACACTGCTGATTTTAGTTTAATGTTTTTTTTGTTTTTTTTTTGATTTTTGTTTTTATTAAGTGGATGGAGACTGGTTAAATCTGTCGCCATTTTCACCGCTGTGTGCCTGAGAGCGGCGCCGATGACCAATGGGCAGCCGAGACGGAGCGGAGCTGCGCATCCGTGTGCGAAATTCTCCGCTGGCTTGCCTTTTTCTCTTATTACATGTAATAAGCAAACATCCATGGTATGATAACCATGCATTTTAATACGATGTTATACTGTGAAACCAGTTACCGCTGCAACCCTACTACAGAGCTTCACATGCAAGGGAATTGCTAAAATGAACGAAGAGCTGCAGAAAGCAGTCTTTTATACCACCAACAGCCCAACTTTTGGCAAGACAGATCCTTAAGGGTCTACCTTAGTGTTGAAGAGCTTTTGTCCATGAAAAATGGCAGAGAATATGGGGTTTCCGCTAGCTTCAGTTCATACATTTGTATGCGTATGCCTGTCCAGTATTGGCATGTCTTTATTAATTTGAGCTAAAGAAATTTTCCACACTCAGACAGGGACATGCAGATGCACATGTACTGTCCCAATAAAATGGCTGCATAAGCTGACTCAATAAAAATAAATACTCTGAGGTCTCTAAATGGGGTCCCCTGCATATCACTTCCCTTTATACATATGTTGCCATGCACTGTGCCATTGAAAGCACATTGCACACTCTTAAAACACCCCCTCTTGTAGAGGTCTTTGTTTGGATAACATTTTCTTTTTTTTGTTTCTTTCTCTTGTATTAACAGTCAGTTGGTGGATTTATTGAAATGCCTACCTTTTCTGTTTGTATACAGTATTATGTTTGTTTAAAAGCAGAGAGAGATTTGTATTTTTTAAAACTAGAGAAGCTATCAGAATTGCAGTTGAAAGCGTTTGGCCGGTTTCTTACGTTGTGTCACGTGTGACTGTTTTTTTGACAGCCCAGTATTTTAAAGCCAGGTTCGTATGGAAATGCCTTCACTCCACTTGCACTGCTGTTGGACTCGCCGTCGTTGCTTTCATCTGTCTGTCTGTCTATTCTTTTGGTGCACTCATCTGTTCAACACCCAGTCTGCTCCTCATCTCTGCCCTCTAACTTTTGCAGAACACATTTTGAACTCATCGCTTTCTTACTGTCAGCAGTTGGAACTGTTGCCTCATCCAACATGCCTTTGCTGTTTGTTTTTTATTTTTTATTTTTTTTATTTTAAATCTCTTGATTAAAACACAAAAAATGATTTGTGAAAGGCAACACATACATTTATGGCAGTTTGGCACACTGAGTCTTTTTCCTAGTTGCTAAATTTTGTGCTGGAAAAAGGCATCCGTCTAACAGCAATTGTGCAGAGAAGGAGCCTTTCTCAGCAGTTAGTTTAGGATGGATATTATTTTCTCCATTCCTTCCTCATAGGTCAGTTAATTCTCCACATCGATAAATGCTTGTGTGTAGTCTGTTCACACTGCAATACTGCAGTTAAGGACAGAAGGAGACCCTGTGTCAGTGACAGGAATGGCTTTCACTGCAGAAAATTCTGCAGAATAAATTCAGAGCGTGTTTTGTCCATTAGAAATGGCCTTTAGTGGCCCTAAAGCCTCTAATTCTCATGTTTGTGCTCAACTGCTGGGCAGCAACAAGTCATAAACAGTGATTTGCTGGACTTTTTAATTTAGCCTTCAGTGTCCTGATTTCAGAGTTGATTCAGACAGACTGTCTCCATTTGCCTTCCTACCATGTTAGTCCCAGCACAAATTTCTCTCTTATCTCATCCCAGAGCGGAAAGGATCTGACAGTTGCACAGTATGTAATGGAGGCGGGAGGAAAAAAACCCACTAAACCGTAACAGAAACAGGAAGTGAAGAACTTAAGTCTCTCTTGAGCATTGGAGGCAAATATCAGCTAGATGATTTGGATGTTATTCTAGTCACCAGGATGCAAAGTACCATTGTATTAAGAAAAAGTATGTCACTTATAAAGTAGCATAAAGGAAGGCAACAGTTTGCTTTGAAATACCAACTTAAATAAAAACCCACAACAAAGGATAAAGGCAGTCTCGTGGGCGGAGATGCAGTGTGCACGCTGCGTGTGTGACTACCACT
Source organism: Andinoacara biseriatus (assembly GCA_015108635.1). NCBI lineage: Eukaryota > Metazoa > Chordata > Actinopteri > Cichliformes > Cichlidae > Andinoacara > Andinoacara biseriatus. Next base: position 7,399 of record VUQJ01004697.1, read on the forward strand.
CCCCTTCACATGCACTAACCCATACAAGCCCAGCTCACCTCCACCACCCTAGAAACTCACCCTCATCATGGCTCAGCCTGCTCTGTTCTGCTCCCAACCTCCTCTTTTTATCAAAGAGAACTAATTGAGCCCTGTTGAGCCATCACTTTCCTCTCTGTGCCTGATCCACCTGAGACTAACACAGTTGGAGTTTTGTTAATCCGCCCACACCCCTCAGCCCGCCCCATTCCTCTGTATGTGTACCATTCTCAGTGCGCTACTAACACCGACGATCCTTTTTGTTAAAACTCTTTAACAAAAAGCTGCATGCAGTTTTTTTTTTCTGTTTAAACCCCTTCACTTTCTGTTTGTGAAAGTTGATGTCAATCTCTTTGTGATTATAAATATCCTTTTTTGTTTGGTTTGTATGTTTTTTGGTAGAATGCAGCACTCTGGTGAATGTTAGACAAGCTTGGAATAGTTATAATCACAACAGAAAAACACTGCTTATTAAGAAATCTCATTGTTACCTGTTTATTTGTGCTTGAGGATGTACTGTAGTGTGTAGTGGTGGGACAGTCTTGCATTTCACTTAATGTTTTTGTTTTCTTGCTGACCCATACTAGTGATATAACGGTCTCCGACATGCACAGTTGGCCCCACAGTGTGCTGAGAGTTCCTGTTGTGCATGTTCTTGCACTCCTCTAGCCTCTTTGGTTCATTGTCAGTTGTGTGATCTTGTGATGCGTTTGTCATAGAAATCATTAGTATTAAAATAAAAGCCTTGTACACACTTTCAGGGGTCCAAAAATAGTCTGAAGGTATGTTTTCTAGTTTATGAATACTAATGATATCTATGAGAAAATCAAATTAAAGGTCTGAAAATGATTGAGGCCTGACAATTGATAACAGACCAGAGCTGCTGGGGGTGTCCAAAAATATGCACAACAGCCATTTTTAGTATTCTGATGGGGCTACATGCACACGTGTCCCTTTTTTCACTTGCACACCCACATATCCCCTCACACGTGCATAATCTATCCACCCTGGGCCTTGTAATGGTAATCCAAGGCCCACTAGCTCCACTTTTGTCTCTTCCTGTTGCTATATTTTTTGTGACAGCTGCATATGTTTCATGGTGCTCTCCTTGTCATGGTTATAGAATCACAGCAAGCTTGGAGTTTCTGATCTTTGTTTTGTTAATGCTAGATTTCCATACCTGTTCTGTGTCACTTTTCTTTGTGTACTGAGATCTTGCTCTGTAGTGGTTCATATATGTATGCGTGTGATACATATATCGCCCTCTCCTGCCTCCTCCCTCCTCCTCCTCCTCCTAACTTCTCAGTTAGTGGATGTGATTTCATGTGTTACCTATATCAGTGAAAAAAATAGAAATGCTCTTGCCCGTTTTCTTTGCCTGATAAAGGTTTTTAAAATGCACTCCTACTTTAGGAGGATATCTTGTAGTTTACAGACTACATATAGCCTCATTTATTGTTCATAGTGGAAATCCAACCCTTCCTCTCAGTTTCCCACCTTTTATTCCCTCACCTCCAAACGCCCTTACCACTCTTTGTGCTGGAAGACACTGATTATTACACGCTGTAGGTGATGACGATAATGACAATGGTGTTGGTGGTGGTGGTTGTGCTGATGATGATAGCGTGATCTGAGTGTCTGTTTTTTTTTGTTTGTTTGTTTTTTGTTTTTTATAAATATATTTATTTCCCTTTTTTCCACCCGTGCCTACGGGGTAAAGCTCCTCTTATTATTGGAATATTTTTGGTTTTTTTCTCCTCTTTTCTCTCTGCTAGGATAACATCGGGCACCGGCTGCTTCAGAAACATGGCTGGAAGTTGGGCCAAGGCCTTGGCAAAACCATGCAGGGTAAGGGCACACTCTTCTGTACACTCAAGTTCAATGTATGCTGGTGGTATTGGACCACTATCTGTCATTTTCTTTCCCCTCACATTCCCCTTTTTGTACTACTTTTTGAGTTAGATTTTCTTTTCTCTCCACAACCTTTCTCTGACTTCTTCCTTTTTGCTTGGTACTGTGTGAAATTAATTATTATTTAAAGAAGCACTTTAGTTTTTGTTGCTCTCATGCGACTGTTACTTCAAGCTGAAAGAGGGAAAAATATTCTTGGGGCCTTAGGAAAGAGACTTGGGAGCTAGAAGGAAGTGATTCATCTTCACATTATGCATTTAGTTTATAGCAAAGTTGACTCTGCCCTTTGTTCACATTCTGATTCAGTTGTTATGAACATTCAGTTTGCTGATATGGTGGTTTGTTTGGTGCCTTCAGGGCACATCTTTTTTTGTGTTAATCTTCAGATCATGTGCTGAACTTCTTGGTTGAGAGCATATTCAGATCTGATCAGAATTTCCCAAATATAGGATAAATATTTAGCTAAACTTCAGATAAGATAAATTGTGTTTCTGTTAAAACGTGAACATGAGACACATTAAGAGCACATGAGCTGTTTTCCACTGCATGAACCTTTCTCGGGGACTAACCAGTCTCATCTCTTGGTCATATAGGTGGTAAAAATCAGTACAGTTACCGCAAGGGGTACCTCAGAAATTGTTTATGAATATGTTAATCAGCAAGTTGGTATTGAAAAAGTGGTGAATCAGAGAAATGCAAAAACAATTCTGATGGTTTCACAGCTATTATGTTCTAAGTCCTTAATAAAGATGCCCACGCCTCTGCATCTTTGCAGGAAGGCAGTGCATTGCCAGATTTTTGTAATCAAAGAAGGTTTTACCCTGTCTATTGTATTGCTGCTGTGTGTTTATGGCAGCGATCACACTGATTCACAGGCCTGCACCTCTGAGACAGCAAGCAGAAGTTAAGGATGGAAACTGCTTGGATGTAACATCGGCAAAAACATGTTTATGTCGGTGCTCTAGTTTGCTGATTTTTGTGGTTCTGATGGGTGAGAAAAAAAATTGTGCTTGGCTCTTGTCTCTATATGTGGGACATTTCAGGTGGTATCTAATATTTTATTAGACTTACAGTGCCAGTCTGAGGCTGCATGTAAACCTACATTAGCTTTGTGAAAAATATTGCCCTTTTATTCATTGAAAAAACTAAACATTGTCATGCTGCAGTGCAACAAAATGACTTCTGGCCAGACAGTCCCATTAGCTGCACACCCCTTGTAACATTGACCTCAGTGTCTTTGCCGTTTACTCCATAAACTTACTACTGTGATAACTTTATATAATTGTATAATCCAGCATCCTGTGTTTAGTATCCGATAGGCCTATAAATCTATTTTTGTTCTAACTGAATGGCAAACAACATATTACATTGTCTTACTCTTAAGTCAAGCATTGCTTTGTGTTTTGAGCGTGAATCTGAAATGTTCAGTGACCCTTGCGCCTAGAAGTAATTCTTTAGGTTGTAGAAGGCTTTAAGACTAAAAAGCTGCATTAGGAGAGTTTGCCTTTCTCTTGGCCATTCATGGTAATTGAATGGCCTTTTTTCCTATTGACTTGCACTTACATTTAGAAGGCTGCACAAAGCTGAGTGTGTGGGTTAGACCTTGGCTGACGTTGGCACCTCATTAGCTCAGACCTGCTGTGCTCATAGGCTCATTGGCTCAGAGGCAGTTGTGCAGAGCCTTGGCATGTTTCCACTGAGCCATTTCCTGTCTCTTCACTGGCTTTCCTGTTCTCATCAGCATCTTCATTTTCTCTCTTTCCCTCCGTTTTGTTTCTGCTTGTAGCCTCACCCTTCCTCAAAGTCTGCCCAAAAAGAGTGATGTATAACATTGTGTATGAGTGATGTCATTGCCACGAGCGTCAATGAGTCCTTGCAGTCTGTTAAGGATGGAGCTTTTTTTTATTTTTTTTTATTATTTTTTTTTAACATAACTTCAAGCATTAATCTCATCTACCTCCTCCACTATGTTCTTTTCTATCCACTAAATCCATACCATTTTAGTACTGACTTATTCATCTCTCTCACTTTCTCAGTCTTGCTCAGTTGCAGTGCTTTCGCAGGTGCATTGCCCTCCCTGTAAACTGAGCAGTACCATCTGTTCTCAATGTCAGCATTTTATTGAGAAAAACCACTCATACTGCAAAACAGTCATGAGCACATGCCCAAACTACATATAGGGGCTTGGGTAGAGCCAGTAACTTTGTTGCTTAAATTCACTCAGGTTGATATATACAGACTTACAAGCATGTAGCTAGGCTAATGCTGCTTAATAGGATTTATCTAGTCCGGGTCTCCTTGTTCTTATATATTTGAGAATTAGATTTTTAAATGCACTCTATTGCGAAGTAAACAAGTCATAAAAGGGACATGGAAAATGTCCTGAACTGTGTGTGTGTGTGTGTGTGTGTGTGTGTGTGTGTGTGTGTGTGTGTGTCAACATGGAGTGCCAGAGATTTATCTGCCTGCTATCTAGGCAGTGGCCTTACTTTACCAGAAAAGAAGAATAATGCTACATGTTGACATTTTGACCAGTAGAGGCAGAAGAACAAAGCAAACTCTCCTTTTACTGTTAACATAGATATCTCAGTTTATTTATTTTTTTAATTAAATTAAAGGTAATCACTATATTCTTTACCGTGTTTGCTCTCAGCATTGCTGTATGTGTCCCAGATGTTGATTCTATGAATCGCTTGTCCTCCAGAGACACTCAGCTCTGATGGCTGGTTGTTAAGTTTTATTGTTGCTGCCATGGCAGCTCTCTCATGTACATATATGGCCTTGGTTCTCTGTGTCGTCTCTCATAGGTATTCTCAGGCCGACCATGGCCAAGGACCAGAGTAGGCCAGAAAGCTGCTTCATTTCATTCTGGGCAGGCTGACAAGTTTATGGAGGGTAACAACAGCAGAAATTTCAGAGCTTAGCATTTGTTATCCATCATTGTTTATTTCCATCTGGCCATGAACCACTGAATAGCAGTCTATTTGATGTGATAAGGATGTGTGCTTTGTGTGGAGGAGAGAACAAGTTGCAGGGGCTGACTGTGCTCTTGTTTTTGCCGCTGGCACCAGTCATGTGGTTATATAAGCATCCTGCTTTGTGGGCAGATGAGACTGCGGCAAATTGTGTCCAGTTGTTGTGCTGGAATTAATGGCCCAGTGTTGGAACGTGATATCTCCTGTTAAAATTTGCTAATATACTTAGAGTAGGCATATCACATAATTGCACCACTGCATCTCATTGAAGTCTGCTGGATAATCACTGTAATCTTGCTCTTCTTTCCTGTCCTCCTTGCCCAAAGAGACAGTTGTTGAAATTTGACATTAAAGCATTGTATCCCCTTTTTAAGTTTTTCACTGTATTGACTCTGTTCTTATTCTTCTTTTGTCCCTTTTGCCCTTTTTAGGTAAGGTTTGTTGGATCCCCTCTGTGTGTGTGTGTGCGTGCGTGCGTGCGTGTGTGCGTGCGTGGGTCTGTGTTTTCTTTTCCCACTCTGCAGTTGACCTCAGTGTAACATCCCTTTTACAGTGTATTATAGGCTAATGGCCTCTGTCAGCTTCCTCCTCTTTGCTTCATAATCACTAAACCTTTATTTCTATCTGCTTAAGAGTAAAGTGCTTCGATTTGAACAAAGAACAATGAATCCTCTTAAATCAAGGTAGATTTAGGAAGCCATGATTCCATCACAACCCTCAGAATCATCATCTCCATGTATGTTAGATTTTTTTTCTTCTTTTGAGTTTCCGTGGCTGCTGATGGGTAATCTGATTGGCTGTAACCACGGCTCAGACTTTGAATGGCTTGCAGAGTAGACAAGTTTTCTCCCTTCTGCTTGTTTGCCTGTTTCTAGCTGTGAAACTCGCGCGTATGTATGTGTGGTCATTATGTGGGACTCAGATGTATGTGAGTGTGTGTCTGCTACTGACCGGGCCATAGAGTCAACTTACAGGGAAAACCTCTCCACCTCTTACACCCTGATTGTCTTTGTCCCCATGGTCACAGGCTCCCATCCTCCCCCTGTTTCTTTGCCCCTTCTGCACAGCATGTTTGTCCCAGAGGTGCACTCCTGCTTGCCTCCAACTGTCACTCACCTGGGGCTTTAAGCAGTGTTGGAGGTAGCACACTGAACTACTACTTTCACATGATATAGTACAATATGAAGCTACAGTTGGGTGCACAGTTAACATCTTTAGTTTTACCTCAGTAAATGTTGCTGTTCCATAGCAATAAAGAAGCCACTCTAAGCACTGCTCAAAGCCATGCTGGCTCTTCCCTCAGGTACATTTTATGTGTGTGTTGTGTTCACTTTTTCCGTGGTTAAGCACATCCCAAAATGAGCTTGCTGGCTGTAGGCTAGCGAGGAAATGAAAGAATCTCAGGGAGATTTGCGAACTGGGCTGACAAGCGTCTGCGAGGCAAAAAGCTCAGAGGGGGAAAATGGTGGTCATCCCTAGAGGTACCTATCAACTCAAACCAGATATTTGAACACATCTTTAAAGAGGCAAAAGTATACTTTTGATTCATTAGTTTTCTTAGACAATAAGCTTCCCTTTAGACCTAAAATACTATCAGACTTGGCAGTTTCTAGTCTGTCCTTTACTCAGCACGGCTCCTTTGGGTTCTTATCTGATGAGATTTCCTTTTTTTGTTTGTTTTTTATTTTCCCAAGCTAAAATGTGTGGGATTTCTGGGGTTTTACTGATGTAGGCGCAACCTGCTTTTCCACTACAGGAACTTAATAACCTGTAACCTTATGAGAATTTGTGAGGCAAAGGTGGTCTTCACTCTTCATCTGTGTCATTAAAAAGGCAGCAGTGAAATGGTAGTGTTCTTCATTCTAAAGTTTAAAAAGGCCCGTGTTGGTAATTTTTGCTATGTTATTGTGTTGGTTGCATTTAAACATCTAAAAACAAAAACCCCAAACCTATGAGTGGACCCATGTCCCTACTAAGTACCTGATTTAGCACCATCTGTTGAAGGGAGCTGTGTTTTTGCTCCCACAACTCCCATGTCCCCATTTTGAGAGAACATTGTAAATAAACTGAGAATCTGTGTTCAGTTGCAGGTCGCAAGTTCCCGTAGTGGAAAAGACCTTTTTGTAAGGGGTGGTAGTCTGGTTTCATGGGGCATATTTTGTTTGAGAAACAAGATGACATCAGGCTAGGGGCCTGGGGACTGGAACAAGTGGTTGAGAGAGAGTGGTGAGAGGAAATCCCTGTAAGCACCTAGCCCTGAATGAAGGGGTGGAGGGTGGGGTGTGGGGGGGTTGACACACAGTAGCCCCTCTGGTAATGAACCCCCCCTCTAAACCCCTTAACCACACTCCCAACCCCACCCTCCCTTCTCTATGTGCCTCAATCTTCCTGCTTAACCAATTGGTGTTTCTTTTTTACAGCGATATGATCCTGCCCATGTTGTGCTGATGGTAAACTTAGTGGTAAATGTTATTTTATCCCCCAATTGAATTGTTTTATGTTTGTTTTATTTCTCCCATTTTTTTCTTTTGTTTTCCTTTCATCAGAGCACCAATGCTACATAGGCTTTAATTCTCTCTGTATTAGTCCTCATTCTGCTGCTTGTATATTACCGTGCATATGTATTACTCTTAGAACATTGTCATTTTGTTTGTTTTCAGTTTTTTTTAAACCTTGTGATTCACACCCTGTGATTTAGATGCACATTGTTTTTGTCTGGTCCCTTTATTTTTCACTGGAATGGGTAATGTGGAAGTATTGTCACTGTGTTTAAAGATTGGTGATAGTTTGGGATGATTGTAATTGTTCATTAATCTATAATTCTAGGCCTGGCTTGTGACTTGTCAGACAGACCACTGCAGTGGCTGGCTAACAAACTAAACCCTGTTTTTGGTTTCACTTCTGCTGCTGCTTGACAAAGGTCACGGACCTACATGTCCAGGCGATCAGTAGTCTTGTGATCTCAAAATCAGCCACTTTCTTTTACTTCCTCATTTGAATATGGCAACGACAATCATTCAATTCTGTTTAAAAAAGCCTGCCTGGCTGACAGACACTGCTGTGGGACTGAGAGTGCAGGCAGGTCATTATGCAGGATGTTACAATGCCCATGCATTTATGATTTCAGAATGACTATGTCATTGGGCTATGATGGCTAAATAACTTAAAGAACGCATGCAGATGAAACAGAATTATTCTTGCCTTCCTCTGTCCAGGAAAGTAAGAATGTGCAAGAAGGCAGCTGCAGTTGTGATTTTATAGTAATAGTTTTTTTTTTTTTTTTTTTTTTTTAACCAAAAAAAA
>VUQJ01004700.1:19794-36494 GCA_015108635.1 Andinoacara biseriatus
AATTTTTAATGTATTTATCAAAAAAAAAAAAAAAAGGTGTCTGATCACATCCACCTCTGCCCTGCAGGTTGACATGCATGCAGTGTCTGCGCTGGCCAAGTGGCAGAACTCCTACAGTATCCGGATGGTGCTGCTGGAGCTGCGACGGCTTATGACCTGCAAGGAAAACATGAAGCTTCCTCAGCCACCCGAAGGGCAGATCTACACCAACTGAGCCCGTGCTACTTTTGACTTCATTTTTTCCCCCTTTTCGTTCCTCACCTCTTCCCTTCTCTTTCTGTTTTGCTTTCATCCCTTTATACCCATCCTCTGCCATGTCACATTCCACCTCCCGCCAACATCTTGGCTGAGCAGACACCAAACAGAAAACTTACGAATACAAGCAGATACATGCAGACATACACGCAGACACGGCTGTATACATGTACACTTAAACGCTCATTAAAGTCATTCCAGCCCTCGGCCCTCTCCCATCACTGGAGCTCCGGGTGGACTCAAGTCCTCAGTCCACACCAGATACCATCATAAAAAAATACTGTACATCTTACTAATCTTTTTTTTTTTATTATTTGTTTAAAATGCAGATTGTAATAACATAAATAATCTTATTGAGTGTATCTATTTGTGTGTTGCCTTTTTGTATACATATCGTCACCTCGCTCAGTGAATGTGTGGGTGCTCTTAGAACTTTTTGTTTTTAGTGTAAGAACGGCCCAGAGTCAGCTTTGCAAATCTATACTGCTATACCTGATCTTAATGTGCATAGTAAACATACGTATTGTAGGTCTGCAGTTAAACAGTGATCTAAAAATAGAAGTGAAATAAGCTCCCTCTTTTAACCCTGTGTAAAAAGAGCACATCTCCAATCTGTGAAAGTGTCTTTGCTCTTTTTTTTCCACTCAATTCATAAATCCTACATTGTGCTTTTCACACAGTTGTGGAGCTCGATCTGCTAACTACAGGGCAGTGCATGTGGGTTGCAAGTCACGCAGGTTTACAGGAAGTGTCTCAACATCAGTTATTTAAAATGACTCCTGTTCTTTAATGGCACTAGCAGTTGTAGCAGAAGCCGTGTAGACGTAATTCATTTATCAGGAACTCTCCCTCTGCAGGCCATATTTGCACAGGTCTTGTATTGCAGTCACATTTATCAAATCTGAATAAATGCGACATGTAATATCTCATGTTTAAGGGGATTTTGGCATCTTTATAGTGACTGAAATAATTAGGAACCTGAAAAATAAAATGTGCTCTCACCCCAAAATGTTCAGTTTAATTAAGATTATAATAAGTGGGGTTGTCCAAATGGACCCCTTGTTCTAATTTTGGCTGACTTGCTAAGTAAGACATTTAGTCATGCAAGGTTCTAGTATACTCATCAACTACAGTGTACTAGTATATAAAAAAATGTGATTATGAAGTTCTCTTTTTATAATATAAACTTTTACATATTCTGTATTCATTACATGTGAAACATTTCAGGCCCTTTTTATTTTTGAAGACTAGCTTGTAGCTCATGAAAATTCTGAAGTAAATATTGGTTTGAGGAAATTAATTTTCAAACAAAATAAACACTGCAGTCTAGTTTATGAAACTACAAACGTGTGGAAGAGCGCTGACTTGACAGATGTCCACATGATCATTGACGGCTCATCATAAGCTCCAGAAAGTCTTGCTGAAAAGGCTGTTTACAGAGTATCAAAGCATATTAATGGAAAGTTAACTGGAAGGGAAAAGATGGATAAGTGACAGGGATGACCGCAGCCTTGAGATGAGAGCTTCAAAAAGAATAGATCGAAGCTGCTGTCAGTCCCTCAAGGACCACAACACAGATGGAAAAAGTGCTATTTCTAATGTCAAGCTGCTCCTGAACCAGAGACCTTGTCAGAAGTGTCTCACTGGGCTAAAGAGGAAAAAATGAACTGGACTCAGTGATATTAGTGATATTAGTGATCACCTAATTAAGAAGTTTAAGTTGTTCCTATGCTAAGGAAGCTTTTTAGTCTGAGATAAACAGTACAAAACTTTAGAAGTAAAATGTTAATTTAGGAGAGTTCTCTGTTTATTTTCCCTTTCACTAAATAATACACTCATTGACCCCTTCATTAGGTACACCTCTTCAGCTGCTTGTTAACTATCCGATCAGCCAATCACATGGTAGCAACTCAATGCTTTTATATTGATTTACATTTATATTATATTTCTATAATATTATATTAGGCATAGAAATGGTCAACTGAAGTTTAAATCAAGCATCAGAATGGGGAATAAATGTGATTTAAGGGACTTTGAACGCAGCATTGTTGGACATTGGTGCCAGATGAGTCTGAGTAGTTGCAAAAGTCTTGGAAAAAAAAACTGGTATTTTCCCACACAACCATCTCTAGGATTTAAAGGAAATGGTCTGAAAACAAGGAAATATCCAATGAGCATCAGTTTTCTGGGTGAAAATGTTCTGCAGCAGCAGGAGACCACACTGAGTCACACTCCTGTCAGCCAAGAGCAGGAAACCGAGCATACAATTTGTACGGGCTCACCAAAACTTGACAACAGATCACGTTGCCTGGTTTGATGAGTCTCAATTTCTGTTGCGACATTCAGATGGTAGGGCCAGAATTTGGAGTAAATAATATGAAAGCATGGACTTTTATCAACAGTTCTGGCAGGTTCAGGATATTTTCTTGGCACTTTTGGCCTTTTAGTAGTCAACTGAGCCTCGTTTCAACGCCACAGCCTGCCTGAGTATCGTTGTCCATCCCTTCATGACCACAGTGTGCACATCTTCTGATGGCTGCTTCCAGCAGGATAACCCACCGCGTCACAAAGCTCAAATAATCTCAACCTAATTTCTTGAACACGAGAGAGTTTCTTGTACTCAAATGGCCTCCACAGTCACCAGATCTCAATTCAGTTGAGCACCTTTAGGGTGTGTGATGCTATCCTGTCAATATGGACCAAAATCTGTGAGGAATGTTTCCAGCACCTTGTTGAATCTGTGTCATTAAGTTTTAAGGCAGTTCTGAAGGCAAGAGGAGGTGTACCTAATGAAGTGGCTGGTGAGTAATATTGTTTTAATATTGGACTTTGTCAAAAAGTGTATGTATCACAGTGAATAATTTTAAACCCTGTGTTTAATAGCAATTACTTATTTAATATCTGTCAGGACATGTAGAGTTTTGTGACTCCTGTGATGTTAGAAAACTGTTTGAAAAGCATTTATTTTGAAACTGTCGCTGACGTGTGCTGATGGAAGAGGAGCGCTTTTCTGTAGTTACAGACACTTTAGTCTTTTTTTAGGTTTACCAAAAATCGTAAGAGCCTGTTGTGATTTTAATGGAGTGAAAATAGCAAATGTTGACCTAAAAAGATTGAAGCCTGAAGTAAAATTAAAAAAGAAAGCAGAAGTGGCACACACGAGCTGTGAGAAAGCAGAAGGAGAAACACAAACACCTGTTTTTCTGAGCGCAATATGCAAACTAAAAAGCTAAGTTTGTTTTATGAGAACCAGTTATGGAACACTTTGTGCTATTTCACCGAGATACTGGGAAAACACCGGGAAACATCACTATCATCATCATTATTATTATTAAATAAACCTTCTCTGCTGCTATGAGGAGTCAAAATGAGTCAGTGTTTTTGGTGGCGGAAAGGCGTGTTAGCTCCCAGGCACCCAAACAGACCCAAACTGGTCTTCTTCCCACTAATGGGAAGTGAAACATACGTATGTCAGTACAAGTTTTGACGGAGCCAGCAGACGTCACCACATCAGTCATCTTTTAGCCTCTGTACACAGATCCTCCTGTGTGTAATCCAAAAGCTTATTAACAGCTTTTCAGGCTCTTTAGCATGTTTGTGTTTGATATCAGGACTCTGTAGCAACCAGCCCGAGGAAACCAGTTTGATTATAACAAGCTTTCTATCAGAGTCTGCTGTGATTTTATTGCCTTTATTTGGTGTTTTATTGTTTTTAATCCTCTTTTATCCTGTTATGGATGGATGGATGTTTTCTTACAAAATGTGAAACTGTTTCTTTTATTTTGCTCTGTGCATAGCAAATAAAGATGGTGCTCTACTATGAATATTACTACTCTTATTGCTTATACTATCATTGTTATAGCGATCCAACTAAGATATCAGTGCTTTAAATTAACATCCCCAAAATGTATCATTCACCATATAAGGCAGTCAATCACTAACAAAGTCTGTCAGTATATTTTAAGGAATGGCTGAAGCCAGTCTGACCAGCACTTTGGTCCACATGTTCAGCAGAGGATGAATCCTACTGAGTTTGCTGATCCCAAGATTTTTCCTGCAGCTCCATCATGAAGCTCCACAATTAGCAAGAGTCTAATGACATTTCATTAAAAAGAAAATGTGAATTTTGGTACTGATATTAATGGTCACCTTGAGATTGTGGTAACTACACTTTAGATCAGGAGTGTCAAACTCATTTTGGTTCCTGGCCCAGACCAATGTGACCTCAGCGGGTCGGACCAGTAAAACCAGCACGGTGGCCTTCATGAGAAACAGCCCATCTCTCTGAGCATCTCCTTTATTTAAATGTAAAGATGTTTATTGTGAAAACATTCACATTCAGTGAACGACAGTTTTATGAGAAGAAGAGCAGCCTGAGGCGACTGAAGAGAAATGTGAACCATTTCAAATATGTGCCTCAGTCCACAGGCACTTTCTGCAGCTAAGCAACAGCAACACCAACAGCATTTTATGTTGTTCTGAGTCAGATCTAAAACTATTTTCCATCACCAGGGAAAAGAGCCGCATTTTATTTTTAAAAAAGGAATTAAATACTTCACTGAAGTTTTTTCTCTTTGCAAAGACTTTTAGTGGGCAAATCCAGAATCTGGATAGGATCCAGATGACATTTGGTTTGGCACTCCTTAGTTCTTTTTCCTTCGAGCTCGGGTCCTCTACCAGAGGCCTGGGAGCTTGAGGGTCCGGCGCAGTATCTTAGCTGTTCCTAGGACCAGTGGTGCACAAAGTGGGTATGCACTATATGCAGTGCATAGGGGCGCCGGACAAGAGGGAGACGCCAAAGCAATGTGGGGAAATGATTTTTTCTAGTCTGCATTTTCTGTATTTAACAGCTGTGATATGATCAATAACAGTGGGATGGCGCTGATTAGGTGCCCCTGTGCTCCTTCACCTCCCCTCCTCCTGTGCCCCCCCAACACACACACATACACACACACACACAAAAGGCGTTCTCTCTGCGATTCTTCCAGTTGTGCCTTTTCTTTAAGCAGGCCTGTATTAAGCATTACCTGCAAGCCTTCATTTTTTCCCTTCATGTCTCGTTCAACTTATAGAACTTGTATTGGACTTCTCTGTGTTTCATTATCTGCCATTTTCAGTAGTTGAGTGTTTCTTTCCAATGCTTCTTCAAGCAAAACTTTCAAGCCTTCATTTTTTTTCCCCTCATTGTCTTGAGGTTTACTCTGCAACTCTCTGTTTTAGGCTTCCATGTTCTGGAGCATCTCCCTGTGTTTAGCTTCCTGTTCTTCCTTTTCTTTAAGCATGTCAGTATTTCTCTGCAGTGTTTCATTAAACATCACTTGCAGCCCTTGATTTTTCCTCTCCACAATTTGGAGCTATTGAACATATCCTTGAATATAACATTGCAAAGTTGGTTCAAATGTGTTGCTCTGCTTGACGAAGCATTTCTTGCCAATAATGTTCACTTGCGATCTGCACAGTGAGCTGGTCCTGCATAGTCTGAACTTCTTGGTCTTGTGTTTTCGTTGGAAGTTCATTGGAGATTTTTCCTGGTGGCTCATTTTGAGCCTCCTTCTCTCCATTTGTCTCTTCCAGATGACTTTTCTCCTGCTTACTATTGTAAGATGCACTTCTGAGGAAAAAGAACGACCATTGTTTTATATGTGTGTTTTCTCCCAGGTTGTTGGCGCCCCACCTGCCATGACTCTGCTCCCAACACTTCCAGAATCATTGATTTTAACATATACATCCTGCTGTAACCAGGTTGTTGTAAAGCAGAATAAACCAATATGTTGATCGATTTCTGCACTAATTTACTGTAAATGGACAAAAATAAGAAAAGCCTACCCTAGAATTAGTGTTAGTAAAGTACTGTCACAGATCACACTGAGTCCTCAGTGGTAGCAACTTGGGGTTCAGTATTGTGCCCGAGGATACTTTGGCATGCAGACTGGAGCAGCCAGGAAGCAAACCACCAACCTTCCGATTAGTAGATGACCTGTTCTGCCTCCTGAGCCACAGCCAACCCAGTGGATAACATGACTTTTTTGCATGAATATGATTATTTTTTAGTTTCCTGTGTGCTTACTGCATATTATTAGTTATATTTAAAACATTTCTTTTGACCTCCTTCCAGTGTCGCAAGGCAGCTGGAACCTATCCCAGCTGCCAGGACTAGAGGCAGGGTGCACCTTGGAAGTGCCATCAGTCTGTCACAGGTCTGAGAGAACCCTGGTCCAGGTGAACCATTCACATTCACATAGGGCTGCACTCTTCTGGACATCTCAGCTGTCGTTCCTGGAATCTGCTGGAGCCACTCTCCCAGTTTTTGGTCACTGTTTTTTGGACCACTGTTACTTTCACCTTCCACAGCCTCTCTAGCTCTTCCCGGAGTTGCTCGTCTGTATCTGGAAGTCCCACAGAATCTTACCTCGGTCCTTCTCAAATCACCTTTGGGGGTGTATCCCATTTAGACCTTGAGACTTGCAGGCCATACTCGGCACAAATGTTCCTGTATAATATGCCAGCCACTTTTTGGAACGGTTTTGGCGTTCCATGTATGATCTATCTGTTACCATCTTGCACCCTGCTGTAATGTGCTGGATTGTCTCAGGGGCAACTCTGCACAGTCTGCACCTGGGGTCTTGCCTGGTGTGGTACACTCTAGCCTGTATCGATCTTGTGCGTAGAGCTCGTTCCTGTGATTCCATGATTAGTGCCTCTGTGCTGTCTTTCAGTCCAGCTTTGTCCAGGCACTGGTATGATTTTCGATATCAGCCACTCCTTACATCTGCTTGTGATATATGCTGTCCTTCCATGATGGTGTCACTGGTTCTCGGCCTCCTTCCTTTTGCTTAGTGTACGGTTTCAGGGTGCTAGACTTGGGGTGAAACCTTCTATGCATGGTAAGAAGCTTTCTTGTCTCTATGTCAGTGGCTTCTATCTCCTCCATAGGCGATCTTATTATCACAGTAGGGTATCTGATGACCAGCAGGATGTAAGTGTTGATTGCCCAAATCTTGTTTTTACCATTTAGCTGACTCCTCGGGACTTGCCTTACTCTCTGTAGGTACTTGGCGGTAGCAGCTTTCCTAGCGGCCTCTTCATGGTTCCCATTTGCCTGTGGGATACCAAGGTACTTGTATCTATCCGTAGTGTCTGCAGTGCTGCCCTCTGGTAGTGCAATCCCTCTCTTTGTTACCGTCTGACTACACTTCTCCAGTCTGAATGACATTCCAGTGTCATGGCTGTAGATCCGAGTGGCGCGGATCACTGAATCGATGTCTTGTTCACTCCTGACATACAGCTTGATGTCATGCATGTAGAGGAGGTGGCTGATGTTTGCTCCATTCAGTAGACGATATTTGTCGCCAGTCTTGTTGATGATCTGGCTGAGGGGGTTCAGGCCTCTGCAGAACAGCAGTGCACCAACAGAGCATCTATTTAAATGCCACACTTAATGGTGACTTGTGCAGTTGGCTTGAAGTCGGCCTCTAGCGTTACTGCTCTTAGATCCACTAGCCACTGAGATGTTATTGCTTGGATCCTTCTCCCATAGCTGCGTGTGTAAACCAAAATCCCAAGAGCTACTCAAAGTGCTGGAAGACTATTTTGATCTTAATAAAAAAAACCCAAAAAAAACACTGCCCCTTGTTATCTGGTGGAGCTGATCATTATTGCTGGACTGGACTCTGACCTACACAGCAACCACACGAGTCCCATCACAATGTGTTTATGCAATAGCAGTCACTGATCTCTTTGTAAGATGACAGCAAGTCTTACTTGGTGCCTCCGGGGTTCAAAGAAACTCGTAAGTACATTTTCACATCTAAAAGAAAACGTTTCTGCTTTAGAGCTCAGTAGTGAGTGTATGTAAATACTGTTTTAGTTTCTTTTAACTTCATCATCTCAACTGACTACTTTGTTTTAAGCGTAATAGCGTGTTTGTCAGGCACCTCAGTGACAGCGTCCTCACATTTCCTTTCTCACAAGACTGACTTCTGACTTATTGCATCATGAGAGCAGCATGAAATCCACAAGTATGCAGAGAGAGAGAAAATAGAGGAAGAGAGCACGGATAGGCCCATATGTTGACTTGGATTCCTCAACAAAGTGTAAAAAGGATGTGAAAATTAAATCAGCTTTTTTGAAAAGTGTGTAGCGCACTGCGGGTGTGAACTTTCTGCATTTATGCTGAAGAATTATTTATTTTTTAAGGATAATGACTAACTAAAAGTACACTATGGAAATTAGTTACTAGGGATCAACAGGGTAAAGGCATTTCTGCTTTATGGTATTTAAACTTTGTCCTAATTTTTTTCTGAGAGCCAAATATTTCCCATGAGATTACAGAAACAAAACATAGCATCAGTAAATAAAATATGATCCACTTCAGCAAATTAAATAACTATAAAGTAGGGAAGAGATGTTTTAATTTCCCAGCATGTCACGGACAGATCAAAAGGTTTGTGTTTGAGTCGTCTGTATGTTGGTCCTGTTGTGGTGAACTTGATATTTCCGGAACACCTTGAGTGAATTTTTACACACGCAATGTTTGCTTTGACTCGAGGATTATCTTATCAGATGTTAGCGATCAAAAGTCAAGGTCACTGTGATTTGACAACACAAGCTTTTGGCCATAACTTAAGAACTCATAGATGAGTTTGTAAAACAACTCACAGAAATATCTAAAGTAAGTGGATAAATTGAGTGAAGTGATGGCATGCAAAAGGTCAAGTTTGGACCTCAGCTTCCCATGTTGCATAAAACCGCAAGATAGCAGTTATAGCTTGTTTCAAAAGCAGGCTAACATCGTTAGCTTCCTGGGTCAGACATGCAAGATCAGCGTACAATTAAACAGTGTCAACAGAAGGGACGAGATGATGGCTATTCCTGGACCTCCTCTGAGCTTTGGTTCACTTCTGAACTCTTTATTTACCTATTAGAAGCTTACGGTGCTCAATATTCATGTAATGGTTGTTTGGCTACTGAGTGTTCAATGTGCTGTTGCTATTGTTGCTTAAGGATACTTACAACAGTAAAACACAATCTACAAGCTACATTCATGTGACATGAATAAAATTAAATCTTCTGTAATAGTTTGTTTAAATAACCAAAGGAAAAAGAGGCAAAAACCATCCAACAACAGCAATAATAATAATAAAAAAACGGAGCAATCACAATAGGGCCTTCGCACGTGCTCGGGCCCTAATAATAAATCAGTATTAATGTATTTCCTCAGACTTCCTCACACTGATCCAGCAGCAGTATGGCTCTGCTCATCCACATATTGGCCTGCGGCTTTGGAGTTGGCTCCTGGGTGGCTGTGAATGGACTGTGGGTGGAGCTGCCGCTCATTGTCAGCACACTCCCTGAAGGCTGGGACCTCCCTTCCTACCTGACAGTCATCATCCAACTGGCCAATGTGGGACCTTTGCTGGTCACCCTGATGCACAAACTCAATCCAGGCTGTCTTAAAGAGAATATTGTCATTTACTCCATCCTCTCCCTCGGTGTACTGTCCTGCATTCTGCTCGCCTTCTTCTGGGACAGAACTACCATCATTGCAGGAGCATCACATAGCACAGCCTTCTTCGTCATAATTTTCTTCCTTTCTCTGGTGGACTGCACTTCCTCAGTTACTTTCTTGCCTTTCATGATGCAGCTTCCGGCAAAATACATCACCACATATTATATTGGAGAAGGGCTAAGTGGTTTCATACCTGGTGTGGTTGCTCTAGCTCAGGGTGTGGGTATGGCCAAATGTGTCAACTCTTCTGAGACTGCAGGAAACAACACTGGGTCATTGCACACTGAGTATCTTCCCCCAAACTTCTCCACTGAGGTGTTTTTCTTCATCCTAGTAGCCATGATGTGTGTAAGCCTGGCTGCTTTTGTTGCACTGAACAGACTTCCTCGGATATACGAACTGTCCACTGAGAAGCTTGTGCAGGATACAGTCCCATCTGTCAGCTCCAGTGTGGACAACTCAGGGGCTGAGACTGATGGACAGCATGTGAGAAACAATGGTGAGATGGCTGACCAGGGCGGCCATATGGTGGCAAAAAACTCCACGTACCAGCTGACCATCATCTACTTCCTGGTGGTGTGGGTTAATGCTGCAACCAATGGCGTGCTTCCCTCTGTGCAGACATACTCCTGTATACCATACGGGAATTTAGCCTATCACCTCTCTGCAGCTCTGGCATCAGTGGCCAACCCACTGGCCTGTACGCTTGCAATGTTTGTTCAGAAAAGGTAAAAATATTTTAAAGTTTTCGATTTTTAAGTCTGTCTTAAACCAATAATCAGGTGTGTTGATGAACACTGACACACTTTTTACTTCCTGTGACTATCTGCTCTTCCTAATGTTTGTTCTGTGTGAGAGATGAGGAACATCTACAGTTCTTGGTCTGCACAAACATATATTCCAAAGCTAGCAGAAAGCCTTAGAGAATCAGAGTTCTATTAAAAATAAATACCTCTCTCAGTGGTATGTATATATTTAATTATGAAAAAAATAATGGTTATAACGATCGATTAGTTGGTCTGGCTGTAAAGCTGAATCACCTTGTTGTTTTGAAACCAGTGTGTGTGACAAACAAGTGATGGATCTGACTGAGAAACAGAGGGACACTCGTATGGCAGTGAATTCTCGATGACATACAGTAGTACGTCCACCCTAAAATATGCCCTGCTTCTATTTCTAATTTGACTCCAAATTAAAGCACGATTTATAAATTGAACATCATGTCATATAGTGATGACAGGGATCATAAACACATCAGGAAATTGTTTACTGTGGTCAAAATTAAAGCAGTGCGAGTTTAAGGCACTTCTGCAATGGCTTCATTTTTCAGACTGGGATGCTAAATTGAGACTGGGAGGAGACACAAAGCCAGCCTCAGGGGGTCAAAAGCTTATGTGCCGGTCTCATACCTGGATTAAACGGTTGCATCAGGAAGAGCATGCAGTGTAATATCTGTGCCAAATCAACCAAACCAAAAAGGACATTAATCAGTGTTTGTTTTAGAGATGAGCAACGATAACAAGAATTCTTAGTGTCCCTTGGTCAGATTCAACCTTCACCCGTCGTGTTCAGTTTGAAACCACTAAGTTGGCGACGTTCAAAACGCTGCAGCTGAGGTTTCACAACAGTGTGGGTGTGCCCTGCCCACACAGCCCCACAGTTTCCCCATGGCTACCCACCGTGGGCCTGCATGGGCATGTTTGGGTATATAACTCTCCAAATTAGATGACTGTAGTATTGTCATAAAACAGCACATCACGACTGAAAACAGCCACTTTTTTCAGCTTATTTAGATTCCTAAAGTCTTAAATTTTCTTCTTTTTTTTTCCAGACAAAAAGGAGTATGGATTTCATCCCCATCATGTTCTTTGCAATCTCTTTGGAAAAAGAGCTCTTATCATCCTTTAGGACAGTGGTTTTCAAACTGTGTGTGTGTGTGTGTGTGTGTGTGTGTGTGTGTGTGTGTGTGTGTGTGTGTGTGTGTGTGTGTGTGTGGGGGGAGGGTCATGGCAGGTGGGGAGCAGTCGACCTGGGAGGAAAGGTGGGACAAATGCTGATAATCAGAAACTCGTGGGGCATCAAAAGAATTGTTCATGTGAAGTGGGGCATGTCGGAAAATTTTTTCCACTGCTTTAGGAACAGCAGGATTGCTTACAACAAACAAACTCTTTTAGAGTACTTAGGGACACCTGGCTATTATTAACAAGTTCTTTTTTAACTGCCAAAGTCCATAAAATTATTCGTCTGAAAGAGAATCTGCCTTTGGATTCAAAGAAATCAGTTAACTGTTGCTGAAAACGCATGTCTTTTGTGTCCAGGTCACTGGTCTTTCTGGGAATTCTCACAGTGGTGGGGACAGGATTTGGCAGCTTTAACATAACAATGGCAGCTATGAGTCCCTGTCCTTTGCTTCGTGGGACTGCAGTGGGAGAGGCGATAATTGTGAGTGAACCATAAATGTGTTTTCCAAGAGAAGAACAACCTGAGAACAGAGTACAAAACTCCTCCTTCGTGAGAGTGTTAAACTCTGCTCACACATAACTCAAGATAAGACGTGTTTGAACTGTCAGTATGAGATCCTGGTTTGTTTTTGAGGCACAAAATAATGATTATCATCCAGATGAGCTGCTGAGCCCGTGCTCTTGTTTTGCTCTCACCAGGTGCTCTCATGGCTCTTCTTTACTGGAACGCTGTCTTATGTCAAAGTCATGGTGGGTGCCATCCTGAGAGACCAGAGCCACAACGCTTTGGTCTGGTGTGGAGCTGCGACACAGATGGGCTCACTAGTGGGCTCCATCATTATGTTCCCGCTGGTTAACATTTACAAGCTCTTTAAGTCAGGAGACTTCTGCAACACTGAGTGTCCTCTAATAACACAGAACTGAGGACAAGCTGGAGACTTTTGGGACACGCGCTTAATTTGATCTTTTATTGCTGTGAGCTACAGGATCAATAGCATTCTCATGTCTATAAACAAAAAGTTAAGCCAGTAACAGCATGTCACTCATTAACAAACGTGCTGCATTTTGTGTTTAATCAAGACACAAAGTAACATACAAAAGAAAGACTGGATGTGTTTTTGGGGGGAGCAGTGATGCACTTAAAGTATTTTTGAGAATTTATTAGTCTCCCACAATATTTGACCCACTATTCTTTAGAACATTGCTTCAGTTCATTGAGGTTTTCCTGCATTTGTTTATGCCACAGAATTTCAATTAGGTTGAGGTCTGGACTTTGAGTGGGCCATTGCAACACCTTGATTTTTTTTTCTTTTTCAGCCATTCTCTTGTAGATTTGCAGGTGTGTTTGGGATCATTGCCCTGATGCACGACCCAGATTAAGCCAGACAGATGGCTTTGCATTTCACAGTGGAACTGTAAGGTGATCATGTCCTGTGGCTGCAAAACCAGCCATGCAATTTGCAATTTGTGGTTTATTCCAAATGTGACACTGTGCGTTATGGTCAAACATCTCCACTTTGGTCTTGTCTGTCCAAAATACATTGTTCTTAAAGTCTTGCTTTGTCGTGGTTTATTACAACCTTGCAACCTTAAGCTGTGGTGGTGCCATGTTCTTTTTAGAGAGAAGAGGCTTTCTCCTGGCAACCCTTCTAAACTAACCATACTTGTTACTGTTGTGAACTTTAATGTTTAACATGCTAACTGAGGCCTGTAGATTCTGAGATGTAGCTTTTGGGTTCATTTTGATTTTTGTTTTTTTTTTGCAGTATCTCTGAGCATTACACAGACTGACCTTGGGATAAATTTGCTGGGATGTCCACTCTTGGGAAGATTGTGGCATTCTGTTAAAACACACCTGAATGCTCCAGACCAGCAAACTGCTGAAACATTTGCTTTTATAGAGGTGGTCACATTTGCTGCATTTGAGTAGCAGCACCTGCCTTCTACTCACCCTCTTAATTCCTGTGGAAACAGCTTAGTCAGCTGCTTTTACCTTTTTCTGGTAATGAGACTGGTATAAATGTTCTCATCTTTAGTTTTAATTTTATTTACTTTGCAGCTTTGTGTTTATTACAACATGTTTGCACTGTGGGGTTCAGCTGTTTGATTAAATACTTTTCTGTCAAAAAGTGGTTTTTAGTTCAGTTATGAAACTTACAAGATTTGGCCACTAGATGGCACAAACACTCTTTTAAGACATGCTGTGGGCACTCAGCGACCACAAATCCTTCCACATGAAATACAGTTTACTGGGTGCATGAAACAATAAAAAGGGGTTAAAATAGATTGAAGGCTCATATTTATGCAGCTATTATATGGGCTGTTTTGCTTTTAAAATCACCCATGTATAAAATGAAAAACTCATAAAAACAGGTGGTTGATGCATTTTATAATTTGTGGAAATGATGGATAGAGTGGCAGGACATGGACATCTATTTATAGCATCATACCACCAGTGACAGCTTGAACTAATCAGCAGGATGTTCTGGTGCAGGACGGTCGTAGACACTGTAAACAATATAAGTCCTGCAGAAAATATTAAATAGTTCAGGTTATATTGTGCTGCTTTTATCATACTGTCGGCTGCATCTAGACAAGTGAAGTGGATTTACTCAAGAACTTTGAATAACTGCAATTTTAGGGCACTAATATTAATATTTTCATTTTATCCTACGTCAGACTTTTACTGAACCATGTCAGAGAGAAAATATGACACTCTTTACTCCATTATATTTCCTTGATAAGTTACTTTAGAGATTAAAAACAAAACCAAACACATGCAAAATATGACCCAAAATTAAAATTAAACCAATGAATCTCACCCAATTGACTTATGGCCACTTTCAAAAAAACCACTTTAGGTAAATAAGGTTAGCTCAAAATCCAATGACTTCGCTTTCAGATGGTTTCATTTATAAAGTGGAACTGAAATGGTTAAAGCTGATTACATATCGGTGTAGCAGAATTGTTTCCTTCCTTTCTCTCCAGTTAATCATCTCACCTTCCCTCACATTTATCCTGTGACTCACCAGCGGGGCCTGACCCTTAGGTTGGACTAATGTACCTAAACATCTAATAAGAT
This sequence comes from Andinoacara biseriatus, assembly GCA_015108635.1. Taxonomy (NCBI): domain Eukaryota; kingdom Metazoa; phylum Chordata; class Actinopteri; order Cichliformes; family Cichlidae; genus Andinoacara; species Andinoacara biseriatus. The sequence goes on from VUQJ01004700.1 coordinate 34,601, forward strand.
AAGATGAACTTGCTCCATTTGGACAAGCTAAAACTGTAAAATGCTGCTTGCATACTCTTGCATCAGTGTTAAAACATATTGGCACATAATACTACATGAGTCACGGGGGCTATTTTTAATTTAGCTATTAAGTAGGATTTTGAATGCAGGACTTCCACTGGTAGTGGGACATTTTTGCATTGATATATTGGTTGTGCGTCCTCCACCACTGAAATAGTTGTGTCCCCTGAAATTTACCTTTGGGTAAATTACCTTTGGGTTGTCTGTCAGTTATGGATGTATTGACTAACTTGATTAACCTTGGATCCATATTTGGATCCAGTTTTAGATGCAGGCATTTTTGGAAGGATTCAAAAATGAGAGATGGGGCAAAATTTGACATTTTGATCCCCGTCTTCAAAAATACATCAAATTAAAATGAAATAAATTGGGAGATGCTTTGAGGCCCTCTAGAAAATACGATAAACTAATCCAGATCCAGATACCCTTCTGGATCCAGGGACTCTATTCATGTGTGGTATGGAGAGTATTTTCACTACCTGTCTAGCAGGTGTTATTGTCCTCTTACATTTTATACATATGATGAATGTATGAGTCCTGCAACATAGCCTTCCAAGCACAGAGATGCTCTCTCATTGATAAACATCAGCTAGTCTTTAGAGGTAAGATAAGCAGCTATGAGAACGCCGAGACACAATGATCCCATCATTCCTATCAAAGATGCTGGTGCACAACCCCATGAGTAGTATGGAAGGACGCTGGTCATCGATGGGAACGGCGAGTGGTTTCCCATCAGCAGCTGTTCCTGCTCTCTGCCCCCCGTGCCCTTCAGAAGGAAAGCGAGAGGTTCCCTGGCCCTTGTCTGCAGGGAAAGACAGGGAGGAGGAGGAGGAGGGCTCTAATTGCTGATGCTCAGCGGGGGCCGATGGCTGTTGCTCCTGCCGCTGGTCACTTGGGAGCTTCCCTGACCCCGACACTGAGTAAAAACAAAAAGATAAGGAAGGGAAAATGGGGCCACAATTAGCCCTACATAGCCTCCAGGGCCCAGGATCAGTGGAGGAGAAGCACAGATGGGACTTTCTCACTTGGATTTGCTGAATCTACATTGCAGTACGTGTAAGCTGTGCAGAAATCACTGCAGTCGGTTGCTGATGCAGATTGGGAGGATGGTTTTGTATGAAATCTTAATCACATCAAACAGTACGAGGTTTATTATTTTTGTCTTGAAATAAAAAAAATCTGAGCATGATTACAAAGTAAAAGTGTTCACTTGAAGACTGTGTGTAAACACTGTTCTCTTGTTGCTAATGTGACCTTGAATGCTTGTATGTAATCAAGAGGATTTTCTCTACGCTTCATTAGCTAAATTCCTTGATTGGCTCTGGGCTTTTGTGTCGAGACAAAACAAAGCAGCAAAAAGAAGTGTATCATTTTCCTGCGAGTGTCAGATGGTCCCATCGCTCCTCCAGCTGGTCAGGAGGGGCTCTGGCCACCTGGATGCTGTGTCCCGGTCCTGTGAGATCCTGCAGTCTCCTCTGCCGTGTGAAGACTCCACTTACTACGCAACTGAGAAGTCCATCTGCTCAGGTCGACACCTCCCAAAGAGCCCCCCTCCTCCTCACCACCACTACCACCACAGCACCCCCTCGGCTCTTCTCCCTCCAGCCAGCCACTGTGCCTCTCAACTAAATGAGCAGTGTGTCAAATGGAAGGAGGATTTATCCTTCCTTTAACTGGATAAAGGATGAATTCACAGCAACGTGATGCAATGAATGGATGCACCCACCTGCACTTCTGCAGCGTTGCTGCTGAATTGACAGATACGTCACCTGTATCTGACTTTGCACATGCTTTTCTTCAGGGTTCACTGAAAAGCATGTTGGCCTCTTTGACA
>VUQJ01004700.1:43803-55200 GCA_015108635.1 Andinoacara biseriatus
CTTGCTTTTTTTGTGGGGGGGGGGGGGGGGGGGGGGGGTGTCATACACATGGGTCAGCACAAATTCACACAGCGACAAATCTGGGAAAACTAACAGATACAGGAAGTAAAACTGACAACAAGGCATTACAAAATACAACCGGAAACGTCTCAAACCTGGAAACGACCAAAATCCAAAATCCGGACACCTGATTAGAGATCGCAGTGTAAAGTGAAGATGGTGACCACAGAGTTGCCTTCTGCATTTTTCTAGATGCCATTTCCATTTTCAGTTGCCTCAGCTGTAATTTGTATGTAGTAGTAATCAGCTTACTAACACACTAAACCACTGTGGTGAGCAAATAAGTGCAGCGCAGCCTCACAAACACTGTGAACTCCCAAACGTTTGTAATTACAGCGATCAAAACATACAGAAAACAGTTAATAGTCAAGATCGCTCTTTATACTGATGTCAATCTAATCTCTGTCCTTTCTGAATCCTAACAACAATCATTTATTTTGTCCTGTCTGCTTTTTCTTTCTTCTATTTGGTGAATCGCGCCCGTGGCTGTCTCCTGCATTTACAGCTAGTGGAGGAGGAAGACATTTCAGCACATTTACAAAAGATGACTCCACATCCGGGACACGCAGGCCCCCCTGGGCCTTGTGCATTTGCCTCCTACCTCAAAGCAAACATCAGTTATGCTCTGGAAACAACCTTTGATCCTCGAATGAAGACTTTCTGACAAATTAACAAAAGAAGGGATCATTAAAAACACAAAAGTGAAACTGCTGTTATTGATTGGGCGTGCAAGCAAAAGGTTAAAACATGATTCATTTCTGGAGCCACTGCTCAAACCCAGAGTCACAGAGATAATATTACATAGCGCAGTCCTCAGTGAATCAGTGACTTCCTGTCTGACTGTCAGCATAAAGACTGTGTGCAGGGCACTTAGTGTGATGGCATCTCTTTCTTTTATTTTTTTTCCTATTCATCCAGTTAGCTGTTAAATTATATTTTCTTCATTTTATTTAAACAAGTCACTTCCAAGGATATCAACAACTGCCCATAAACTCCCCGAAAATGAAACATTTTCCATTAAGCAGTACTGATTTATATTGTTCCTCGTGGTAAACCTTCAAGGAAAACAAGGAAATTAGTGACTCGTAAAATAAATGTTTTATTTCCCTACACGGAGGTTTAAATGCTCTGTGGTTCCAGGGATTAAAATACGCCGAGTCGAAAAACAGGAATCAGCATAAAAGCTGTCGGTTTCTGACCTGAGTTAAAATTCCCCACAGGTGGCAATTTATTATATTGGTTATTGCACACACACACACACACACACACACACAGGCAGGGGAGTGACGGCTAGTATTTTCAAAACACAATAATATAATCTATGTATTATAAAGTGTTTGACTTTTGGGAGTAAAACACTAACATAACACAGGTTAAGCCTCAGTGGCAATAAAAATACAAATTAAGTTTTTTACCCCATGTCCCAGTGAGAAATGCTCAGTTAAATGCACTTATGTTATATTCTTAAAAAGGCCTCTCTTTTCTCTTCCTGTAATATTATAATTACATATTCCACAGTTCAAGATTTGCAGAAAAACTGTACTGTTAACATTATTAGGCAGCTCAGAAGTGTACATTAAATTATCAGTAAGTAGATGATTAGAAAGTTTGCACACATATGGAGTACACCAACAGGTGCCAAGTGTAACTGGCAGCCAATTTTAAAGCCGGCGTGTTTTCTGATTTTCACAGGTGCACTCACAGAACCTTTTTGAATGTGCCCTACCTCACTCCCTCTCTGCTGATGCAACAGTCAAGTTGGAGGCAGGTGGAGGTAATCACACTCATCCATGTTAAATTATGGACACTCTGTAAATATAAATTCTAAATATTGACAGTTAGCAGTCTTTTGATGGTGCATCGTTGCATTTTTGGCAGCATTAACACCAACAACTGTCAACAAATTAAGCCTGTTCTTTTGTTTGTTTTCTGTCATATATATGATGTCACAATGGTGGATGCTCACATTAAACAAATAATGAGGTCAGAGTATGTAGGACTAATCCCTGTGAGCCAAAAACCCACAATTCAGACTGCTTTAAAAGAGGTTTTATTTTCTACTCTTGGCTCCGTCTGATGTCAGTGAGAGGGGAAATTTCCAATATGGTCACATAAGGTACACAGCTCTGGCTGTGAGTAGAGAAGACACACCGACCTTTTGTCAAGACCTTCTGTTTGTGAAACTTGGGCAATCAAAAGAAAGCTGGCTTAAAGGGAAGGGCTCTAAAACACCTTGTTCCAGACAGTGTACATAGTGCGACGCTGCACCGAGGCCCAGTATAAGATAGATAAGGATTATGGCGCTGGAAAAAAGCAGAGTAGGTCCACTTTAAACTGTTGCTTCATAGTGCTGCTATTGATTAGATGTGTGCTTTCAATTTTAAATAGTTTAGCTCTTCCTATCTTTCCATTATGTATAGTTTCTCTTCCCTCCAAACAGCCCAGGCTTTAAACATTAATTGTGTAGCATGGCACGAAGATGAGATAATGGACCACGCAGTGGCGATTATTCCAACCAGTCAGCAGTTCTTTATAGTGCCACTGAACATGTGCTGTTTGTGTGTAAAGAGGAAATTAAGTGCTCCTTTCTTTTATGTCCAGATGCACATGGATGCTTCAACAGTTCTCTGATTCTTTAAGTTTTGATGGCTGGTTTGACAATCATTGTGAGCACAAATTTCCATCAACAAAAACAAACACTTTGCTGTCAATCTCATAAGAAAAACCACAGTGCCAATCATCAGTGATGTAGAGAGAAAGATTAAGTGACAACAGCCTTCTCCCAGACACAAAAAAGGCTTTTATTGAGAATTCAAACAGGTGTCATACTGGTTTCTAAAAGGCAAAACAAATGACAGACTACTGAGCCGTAAATAGCACAGCAGACGATGGGAGATTGGCCATATGTCCACTGTGTGCGCGAGCGCCAGCTACACTGGCTTGGTTTGAGATTGGATTCTTTTGGGAGCATCCCAGTAAAAGCTCCTCTGGGACGGAGAGGGATTCATCTGCAACATCCGTTCGCTCAATTTTGGTCAGCTGAAATGCTTAAACTGCGCGCTTTTCTCCTCTGAGGTTTACATGTATTAAAATGGCAATTTTGCTGAGTGTATCTGTCACTGCTAAGCAATTAATCAAAACACCGTTGAACCGCAATGCTGTTAAAGACTTATGATAGTTTGAAATTTATATTTATGTGCCTCATTGGCCTTTTTTTTTGAGTTCCCTTTACATTCAGTACCAAGAGAGTGCAGGGTCTTGGGACTTGTGCGTGCATGTGCATGGGTGTTAGCCAAGGATAGAGCATTCTCCAAGGAGCACACAGCTCCATCTGGGCCAGAGTAATTGGTCTGCTATTCATATTCAGCAGTGTAATAGCCTCTAGCTATTCATACAGTCACACATGAACTAGTTACACTGAGAACAATCAAAAGATGGGTTGACCCAAGTGTCAGACTTTTAGGAGGGGGTACCGGGGCAACATGTTGAGAAAATCTAACCTTGTTTGATAGGATGTATAAGAAGATAAATCCTTTTCTGGCTGAATTTGTCAAACGTGATTCCCAAGCTCCAAGTCTGCAGTATTTAGCAGGAGATTTGCAGTCTTTTTGATGGAGAAATGCTGTTAGATTGTGCTAGTTATGAAGGCTGAAAAAGAGTGTTGGATCTCAGCAAGTCAGTGAGTCTTACATCATGATGAACAGCCATTAATAGATCCTGCTGCACTTCGAGTAAAAAAAAAGAAAAAAAGAAAAAGAAATCTGCCCTCCTTTCCCTGAGAAAGGCCTGCAGCAGTCCTGCTCTCTCAAATGCATGCAGTGAATCATCAAGTGCAGCGGCAGATTATGGCGAACTGTTACCATGTTGAACAAATAACTATGTTAAAGTACCAAACAGCTGAGTGCATGTTCATGTATTTAAGCATAAACATTTTCTTGGCAGCCACAGACCACAATAAAGCCTGAACTGGATCTATTTCAGCCTTAAAACATTTCCTCGCCACCATCAGTGCAATGAACTGTAAAGCCCCCTGCTGTAAAGGAAAGGTGGAGCTGGGGTTTTTCTTGTGTAAAAACACCTATAATTACCTGCGTAATGGAAGAAAGCCCCCTTCATCATCTGATCATTCCTCAACAAGATAAATATGGTGGTCAAGGCATTTAGAGACAAATGCTATCCTCTTGGTGACGAGGGTTTTGAGAGGTGTATTTATCATGGTTTGAAGTGGTGTCTGAGTCCAACCAAAGTACTGATTATTCAGAGTGAAGAGGAGCTGCCAGCCCATTACCTCCCAGGAAATAACAATATGAACACCCGCCTCCCCGGCCCTTCCCAATGTAGTCTGTCAGAGCTTGTCAGCTGCAGCACCATTCATTCAATCTCAACAAGCACCAGGATTCATTCCTCGTCCTGCACTATCTCTCCCTCCTTTCAGCCGCACTCTCCCTACGCCGCCTCGCATTACCTCCCAATGTCTTGCAGGTTGCCCCCTCCTCCTTTCAGCCCCACCCCACCCTCTCACTTCCTCCCATTCTGCAAGCCTCCGCTGCTCCACCCCTCCACCCTACTTGGTCCTGATGAGCCATTGTGAGATTCAAGCAGATGGATGGGGAACAAAGGGGTGAGAGGGGGGCCCCCTCTGCCTGTCCCCCCTTGTATCACTGCCAACCAGGCTCTGGGTAATCTTCTCAAGCTTTCACGGCAGAGCAATGAATAACCTCAGCCTCCACTCTGAGACCCAGGCTCCACCACAGCCGCCCACTTCTTATCTCATCCTCTGCAGACTCGCCAGGGCCGGCTGCTCCCCGGATAGCATCTCTCACCCTCGCTTTCTACTCACTGTCTCTGCCCTCCACACCCAATCAGTTTTTTTTTTTTTTTGTTTCTTGGGGCGTGTTACAAGGCCCAAAGATTAATTGGGGCTGTGGCTGGATGACATCTGGTCCCAGCTTCATAAAAGTCTGGGTCCTTGAGGTCTGCTGGGTTTATAATGAAGTGTATATAAGTTAATTTTCTCATCAACAGAGCATTAATCAGAGCTTTTTCAATGACCATTTCAACGGTGATTCTGGGAGAGCTCAGGTTACCATTTGGTAAATTTGATTACCAGAACTGGAGCAGAAAAAAGTGCAGCTGATGCGAGCTTTGCTGTGATACATCTTGAAATATTTGACTGTCAGCAAATCCTAAAATGTGACCAGAACTGACAACGAACTAGTTCCAAGTATTTTCGGAATAATAGTTAATTCCTTTGCACCGCAGAGCCCAACAGCTATTCAGCTGACTACTGTTACGTTTTCTTCAAGGTGACCATTAAGCTGAATCAACACTAATGTAACAAACAACAAAACTGAATGATGTAACTTTCACTAAAGGTTCTCAAACTTTCAGTGACTAAGTGCCAATTTTGGCAGCCGGTGTTATTAAAGGCCACACAAGAAAAATGCGTTGTGGTTTATGGTGGATTATGTTGGTATCATTTTTCTACTAGATGTAGTTTAATGTTAGGAAGGCTCATTTTGCCATAATGATAAAATGGAAGCGATGAAACTGAAGAGAAATGTCTGCTTGGTCTAGTTTTCTGCTGTTTTATTTAAACTGCTGAAGCTTTATTTACCAAGAGGTGCCAACGGTCCTTGGCCAGTAATGGCCCGTTTAACTAGGCTTTTATATGCAATAAGTGCAACGGCATTAAAGAAAAGCAAAGGTAACAACATACATTGATGAAGATCATCTTAAGGTGTCAATTACTGCCATCCTGTCAGCTGCTCGTGGTGTTGCAGTGATATACACAAAGTACTCTTTAGCATCAGTGCCTCGATGGACTGAAAGCAGCAATATTAGATGCCGAGAGATAACCTCTCTTAAACAGCAATAAAGTCTATATTAGAAGGTTAGAGTGGCAGTTGTGGAGTAACTTTGTCCCATTTGGAGGTTTGTATTTTGTTGCCGATTTGCTTCTTTTTCATTCACTTGCTGCAGTTTAGGCACCAAAAACTACTTGATTGGATTTTAGAAAAGATCGCGGTGTGATAACCTACGCAGTGCATTTAAATGTTATGCCAAGGGGTCCTTTACAAGTAATGGCATGAGATGAGCTGAACGAGACAGACCTGTTTCACCACTGCCATAACCCAGAGCACCACACCACAGATACCAAAGGAACTCAAAGCTATTCTTTAAGAAAAAAGGAGATATTTGATGTCGTCTGATTGAGATAATAACATAAATTCAGCAAATCTACTGATGCTGCCAAACTTACTTATTTCCTTGCACTTTAAATTAAAAAGTTCTCACATTAAACACTAACATGATGGGTTTTTTTTTTTAATCTTTTCATAAATTTTCCTGTCTTTAAAATGCATCTGTGTGCATACTAACGACAGTCAGATTCTAACGACATAATGATAATTGTCAACTTATATCACAGCTCTTCTCAGTGAATATGACTCGAACTGAGCAGAAAGCTCTTCAGTCACTAATAAGAGCTTCATGTTTGAGCCTCCATATGAAGAACAATCCACCTGTTCTACTTTAAACTGCTCAACCACTCCACAGCTTCCTTGCATGGTCCTGTTAAAATATTGAGTATGTACTTAAGTGCTATTTGGCCAAGTGTCATTTAGGCTGAGGGGCTCTCCATCCACAAAAGATGTCTTGAAGTGACTGGATCAGAGCTCGTAGCAAACCACAGAGGAGTACACAGGTGTTGAATTATTTACTCGCAATTAAATATTTATGCTTTTGTCCCACAAACTAACTACGACTATAAAGTAGGGCTGTAGTTACAGTGAGAGCAAAAGCAATGTTTTTATGTGTCATGTTTCACTAAAGTAATAAAACGATGAAGATTATAAAACCTGAATTAACTGCAACTCATTGTACAACTGGAACATTTCTGTGTTTCAGAGCGTGAATGTAAAGTGTGCATTGCTGGCATTTAATTAATAATACAGCATTTGCATAAGTATTATTGTACTGTATTGTATTACTGTATACGGTTTACAGTACATCAGGCAGTTACTTAATCTTGCCCAACTGCAACGTTTGCATCTTCTTTTGCATTGAAAACAGATTTATTTCAGTATAAAAACAAAGCCCGGTGTGATCAGCTGAAAGCAAAGTGTCTGTAAACTTTCCGTTTTGCTCTATAAACTGTGATGACATTATCTGATTAAATTATAGCTGTACTGACTTTTGGGAACCACTTGCCTGAATCTACAAGATTAGCCCGCGATTAATGTTGGACACTTAATCCTTTAGTCAAATTGAACTGTTCTGAAAGAGTGTAACGGGGGGAACACGTTTACTTTCCCCTCCTCCCGCACCTGCCACCTGCTGTTATATTGCAGGGCCGCAGAGTGGAAAAGCAGCCTGTTACGCTGCATAACTACACTGTGCATGTTTGCATCCTTTGTCCTTTCAAAACAGATAAAATGTTGACAGCATTAAAGTCTGTATTGGGGCTTTATGTGACAGAGCAGCTTTGCTCGCCGTGTTTAGCAAACAGGAACGAAAGCGAGAGAAACTGTCAGGAAATTTTTATTACAGAGGTCTTGACCCTGCAACAGAGTCAGACTGAGTGCAAATTATATTCTATCGTGCCATGTTTTTGTGGTACATCCACAGTTCTTGGTCTGTCTGTGGGATACAATACAGTTTTAATCAGTCCAGCTGTCTGCACAGGCAGAGCACTAGCTCACTTTCTACTCACTCCATAGATGCAACAGTAATTTAACACTTTAGGTCCATTTTCCTGTCTTTCAGGCATATATTTAAAGTGACTGTATGTTAGAATATAAGTGCTTTAAAATGTAACTAAAAGCTCAATACTGTGTCTGAACGCCTCCTGTGTGGGACAGATGGTGCACCGGAGCTGCTGCTGCTGCTGCTGCCGTACAGCGAACAGACTGCTGGGTTATCAGAACCTGCTTCGTTTCTGTAACTTTGCATTGAAAAGACAATTACTTGACAGAAATTGACTCACATAAATTTGATTGGTTATTAAGTCATGCAGGTAGCTACAGTGTTAAATGTAATGTTGAATCAATTCACAAAAAACACAACCAAGAAATATATCTGTATCGATGTTTCTGTTAGTGCGCACTGTCACAACATTAGCTTAAAAGTTCACAGATTGTTCCACCAACTGGACTAATGCCAGTACCTGAATGTTGACCAGCTCAACCCCTTCCTTTGTTTTCAGTCTGAATGCACACATATACCAGGGTAAATCTGAGTGAATCTAAGCTAAATGCCAACCTATTTAAAAAAGTATGCTTTTTTACTGTATTTGATTCATGCATATTAACGGTTTAGTCATTTTCTATCAAAAAGTCAAAAAGTTGGTGCCAGGAGATATTTCCAGGAACAGTGAAGCCTGATCAAAACTTAAACCACAAAAAAAAAAAAAGTGTAATTTCAATTTAACTGATATTCTCTTTAAAGTAGTCTATTCTGTCAGGGCTGTAACACTTTTGTATCTTTGTGATGTGAGCTCGATGTCCTCCACCAAAGCTCAGGTCATTTCCTCTGAGCGTCCTTCCGCTGCTGCCTCAGGACAGTAAAGTAGAACTCTTCGTTACCAGTCTGACTCTGGGGGATGAATTCATGGTGCACAACCCTGCAAAAGTCTTAAAGGGCACCGCCTTCAGGCTTGGAAACTGAACTGAAAACTGCTGTTCGGTCTCCTGATTATAGCCAGAGCCCCAGCTCTCAACCCTAGTGATGATCCTCGACACAAAAGCTTAGTCATTGTGAAAGAATTTGATGCAAGGTTGAGATCGGTGATGAAATCACAGAGAGAACATGTACAGTAGTTGGAGGCCATCTGTGTACAGCAAACTCATTGTGATGTTCAAAAAGACCGTTTGAGATGATTTGAGTTTTGTGAAATGGTGCTGCTGGAAGCAGCCATCAGAAGATGGGTACACTGCAGTCATAAAGGGACGGATATGGTCAGAAACAATACTCAGGTAGGCTGTGGCATTGAAACGATGCTTAATTGGTACTAAAGTGTACCAACAAAATATTCTGCACACCATTACACCACCAGCAGCCTGAACCACTGATACAAGGTAAGATGCTTTCATATTGCTCTCACCAAATTTTGACCCTACCATTTGAATACTGCAGCAGAAATCAAGACCCATTAGACCAGGCAACATTTTTCCAATCTTCCATTTTTGAGCCCGTACAAATTGTAGCCTTAGTTTCCTGTTCTTAGCTGATAGGAGTGGTACCCAGTGTGGTCTTCTGCTGCTGTCACCCACCTGTTGATGTGTTACGTGTTCAGAGATGTCTGCCTGCAAACTTTGCTTGTAACGAGTGGTTATTTCAGTTACTGCTGCTTTTCTATCATCTTGAAGTAATCTGGCTATTCTCCTCTGACCGCTGGCATCAACAAAACTTTTTCTTTCAGAGAACTGCTGCTTTTTAATACCAGTCTCTGTAAAGCCTAGAGATGGTTGTGTAGGAGAATCCCAGAAGATCAGCAGCACCAGCCCATCTTGCACCAACAACCATGTCTTCTCCATTCTGATACTTGGGTTGACCTTCAGCTGGTCTTCTTGACCATGACTACATGCATAAATGCAGAGTTATTGCCATCTGATTGCCTGATTAAATATTTATGTTAACATGGAGCTGAACAGTGAACCTAATAGAACGGCCAGTAAGTGCATATAAACACACAAATGGGAACAAGACACAGGTGGAAGCAATCAAACGCAGGCGGAAACAATGAGGGTGGGGCATACAGTCACAAGGGTAAGGATCAAAACAAGAAGTAACAAACAAACAAACAAAAGAGACTCGCGAGAAAACTAACCTCCAAAGCAAAACAGGAAGTAACAAAAACAAACAACACTGAGATTTGAAGACTAACAATAGACTGGGTGACCGGGCCAGAGGAACACAAAAGGATGAAGAAACACAAGAAAACTAACAAATAAACCAGGGACACAAACACAAACACATTGCAAAAACTTGTGACCATGACATAGCGAGCTAGGAACATAACAGGTCGCCTTTAAAATGAATTTGTGGGTAATTTGACTGCATATGCATATTTATATGTCTGTGCAGGCTTGATGTATGTGTGCACAAACTGATGAATGAAAACATATATGGCTTTGTAAGAATCTTGACTTTTGTCATCTTAAAGCTTTATGAAGATGAAGCAGCTCTCCTGTAGCATGAAACATCACCACAAGCCACTGCTACTCATGTTACACTTACAAATCTGCTAGAAATGCTTTTCTTTCATATGTGTGTCATGAAATAGTTCAACATAGGCTTTTCAAAATGATTCTATTTTTATACTACCTGTCAGCGGAGCGTATACTCGTGTGTCACATAAAGAGAACTACCATCAGAGCTTTATGGACGTTTATGAAAGACAATGAGGACCGGAGAATGGGAGCCTTATTTAGACAAAAAGGGTTTGCTGGGATATCAGACATCATCAAGTGACACTTTAGTCACACACTGAGCAGTTGTTTATACATAATTCCTTTGTAGTTTCAGAAGCCCATTCTGCGGTTGATCATATTCTCTTCTATTTGTGATCAGACGCTGACCTGTTGTGCAGAGATGTGCATATTTACTCTATTCATAGGCTCCACGCAGCACACATGCTACAGGCACATATTCATTACTAAGTAGCCTGTGGCGACTGTCATGTGCAGACAATGGTAGGAGACAAAAACAGTCTAAGGAATCTTCCACACTTGTAGTCACAATGTGGAGATGGCACAGCCAAGGAGCAATTTATTTATCATATTCACATAATCTTATGAGCGTCATATGTAAAATCACAGATAAGCCTCCTTATGTCGCTCAGATATTACTGCAAATGAGCATGTCTGAGAAATGTAACACCTTGCACAGACTCTTGCATTTTAATTTCTGTGGCATCTGTGACCGGTCCGTCTTGTCCCTAACCCCCTCGGGGGACCCCCAACCTATCTGCTGCAGATCCCCAAAACCCAGGAGGAGGATGGGAAGGGGGAGGGGGGGACAGGGACACATTTGATTGATGATGGTGTGAATTAAACAGAAAGAGATGGAGAGAATCCTTTTATCAGGCTAGAAACACGAGTGGATTAAAATGTAGTTGTACAACCCCTCTGTATAATGCAGCAGCCTGGCCGCATATCACAAGGCAACAGAAGCCAAGATGAGAGCTGCTTGTTATTATTGCCACCACCCCGACATGAAACTTTGCTGAAGCAGGGAAACAGGGCTGAAACACGGGAGACAGCGCTGAAATTAGAACTGGGAAAGAAAAAAAAAAAAAAAAAAAAAAAAAAAAAAAAAAAAAAAAAAAATAAGAAA
>VUQJ01004706.1:0-18041 GCA_015108635.1 Andinoacara biseriatus
CCTTTGTCACCATCTGTTTCACATTATTCAAAGCTAAACAAGAGAAAACTCTACATATTAAAAAAAAACACAAACAAAAAAAACATGTTCTTCAAAATTTTGGGTCTATCATTTCCAAACCTTTGTCGGTTGCTGCTTTAAAGGCTTTATCCTTTTGCGCCTCCTTTTTATTAATACCGGTCATTTTGGGGGCTTCTTCACAAGAATCATCTCTGGAGGTCAATCGCTGTCTTTTATGGACGATTTCTCCCATTTCTTTCTCCACATCCCCACCAGAACATGCGTCCTCATTTGATGTTTCAGACACACTGTGCGGCCTTTTTCTTCCCATTTCTTTGTAATTCTTCAACTGTGCTGGGACATCTTTGCTGCTTCTGCTCTTTTCTATTCCAGTCTCTGCTCCATTGTCTTCGCTTGCATTGTGGCAGCTTTTTTCCTCCCCAGTTGGTTCTTTCGTGTTAGCCTCTTCTGGCTTTTGCTTCATTTTCTCTGTTTGTGAAATCGCCTCTCTTTGGGACCCTGAGTCTTTTTTACTTGGCGAAGGCATCGCTTTCTTGATATTTTTCACACCGCTTATATCAGTGCTGCTGTTTTTCTGACCATCTTTCACATGTTGCTCAGCTTTTAAAGTTACCCTGGGAACTGAAATACATATAGAATATACAAGTCAGTTTGGGTACAGTTGTAATATAAAGAAAAAATGGGCAAAACCCCAGGAAATCACAAGAGGCTTACACAGTTTTCTTTCAGGTATAATTTGGGGTTTAAGGCTTCTTTTCCCATATTTCCATTGCACAGATGCCAAAATGTGTGTTGCTGTAACAAAACAGATGAACAGCCATTAAACCAATATAGCTGCAGATCCCAGTGAAAAACAGATTGCCACATATATGGACACTCACCTGTCTGATAGCTGAATGGCTCCTTGATGGGACGGCGCAAATACACCATCTTAGAGGGAAGATTCAAAAGCATAAATGTGTGGCAAGAGGAGAAGCTAACTTAACAAAACCACCTTTATCCATGTAGTACAGAATACCTGCATGTGTGATTTCTTGTGTGTTTTTGCTGCCTGTTTTGCCAAGTCCAGTAAGGTCTCTGCATCAGTGTTGGACGTTAGTGAGCCTGGGTGGAAAGCATCCTGCACACAAACACACAAATGCGGTTTCCATTTTCTGCCCACAAAGAGTATAAACCTGATATTCTCAAATCTTTGCCCTGCTCTTCAAGAATCAATAAGCTTTGTCTTCCTTGCAGTTACTCATATGGCTCCATCAACACAACCAGTAGTTTATAGAGTATGTAGTGTCATACCTGTGAAATAGCACACTGAAATATGATCAAACGGTTGTTTCTTTTCTGCTCTGCGCGTGTTTTGAAGAAACAGTCTTTATGAATATAGTTTACTACAAAAAGGACAATGACATACGTTCGCTGCCACCCTCTCCTTCACTCCCTGAGTAAGGGAATCACTAGTTATATAACCTTCATAACACATTCCCACTTTTGATCAGATATGATTTCTATGGAAAACAGGTTTCAACTAGTTTTCAGCTTTTTTTCCCTCCAGTATGTAAACCCTTTCTCCTAATTGGCAAATGTCCAGTGAGGGGCCACAATATTTAATACCGCTGTACTGATGGAAGACTGCTACTGTCACTGTACGGTTCTATACTACCAGTTTCCCAAAGTCAGAGCCAGAGTTAAGGACAAAATTTGGTTACTTTGTGCTGTAGGGGGCGCACTGGAGTCAAATTCCAATGTAATCCTATTGGGCTCTGAACAAAGGTCATTCATATCCAGTTTGGTGCAGATCGGATGATGCATGTGTGATTTAGAGACAACCGTATGGTAGCGTGATGTCTGACTTCGCCGCACCCCCACGACCACACATTCCAGCGAAAACTGTCAGTGTTGGAGGCCAAGTTACACCAACATGTCTTCTGTCACTGGACACAGTTGATTAGGTCACAGGGGTCAGATAGGGACCATTTAAAGTAAAACATTACACTTCCTGTTCCAGGGGGCGTGGCCTAAGTAATGTCAGGATTTGACGATTGTGTATTGTAGGGGACGGGATGTGGATGAATCCCAGAAGGTTTGGCGTCTCAGCGCGTTTTCGTGTAGGAGATATAAGAGTTTCGTGTTTCGTGGTGAAATGTCAAACTTTGAGGTCTGGCCACGCCTTTTCAGCATGCTCAAAAACGCACGGTTTTGATAACTTTTATCCCCCCAGACATCCTATTTTTCAATATCATGACAGACCATCAACCCACTGCTCTTATCCAATTGGGGTGTTAGACTTAATTATTACTGCATCTCTGTTAACATTTAGGTCTTTTAGGTACTTTCCATTCTGGGATGTGTCTCAACATGTTTTTAACTTTGCTCTTGCTCGTCTCTAGGCAAGAGTTTCAAGCTCCTCATTTTACCCTTAGCTCAGTGCTTTCACAATTTCCTTAACACACTGCATCAACTATCATTTCTGTGTTATACATACACTTTCGACACTCAACATTCAATTCTAAATCATATAGATCATTCTCTAACAATCTATAAATTTGAATGATGATTGTTTACTCTGTACCAGGCTTAGGCTATTGGGTTATTGAGATCTCAACTCACTTGACAAGGTTCAACTTGTGCCGTTGTCAGTTGTCACAATATCAGTCTGTACATTTTTTCAAATTATTTTACTCTTTATATCTGTTCTTTTCCCCCAAAAATTATACTACCCAGTTGAACATCCTATTACTGTACTTTTTCCCTTATGTTAAGTTTTCCTTTACTGTACAGCCTCTTATTTTTTAACATTATTTTATTTATAGTGTAAGACTAGAGACTACAGCATACAGCCTACACAAAGCTTTAACAATGCATGGCTTCCACATGTAAACACGTAGCAGTTAGCAAGATGACAGCTGCGTGTCTCCCCGATCACAGTCTTCAGCCAGTCCAGTGTTTTTGTTTCAGTGATCAGAACATTGTGATTTCCAGATAAGTGATATACCTTCCAGTTCCTGAGTGAAAAGTTAGACCGAATATAGACAGGAATTCAAAAAAAATTATTTATTTATTTTTTTAATTTGGAAGACTTTAGACCTGTAGCTCAGTTACCCACTGATCGGAAGGTTGGCGGTTCGATTCCTGGCTGCTCCAGCCTGCATGCCAATGTATCCTTAACCCCGAGTTGCTCTCTGGCGCAAGCATTGGAGTATGGATGTGTGTGAATGTTAGCTAATTAAAGCACTTAGCTTAGTTACATATGGAAGTGCTTGTATAAATGGGGTAAATGTAAACATGTTGTATAAGCGCTTTGAGTGCTCAGAGTAGAAAATTGCTATATAAAAACTAGTCCATATAATGCTTTTTCTATTCTGTTCATCTGTTTTATCCATTCTTGTATTCTGTACTTTTTGAGATGCTGTAATGTGTAAATTTCCCCGTTGTGGGATCAATAAAGTTTTATCTTATCTTAATTTCATGTCATCTATCCAGTCAGTGAGAAGTGACGGGCTGTTACTGAATTGTCCTCGCTGCTTTTTAAAACATCCTTCCAATGTATCCACCTCCAATGTGGTACCATTTACACCAGGTAAAAGAAACTGCAGTGTCAAAATGTTTAAATGAACAGCAAGTGTGAAACCCTGCAACGTAAACAACAGTGCAAGCGGAAGTAAAATACTGTCTTCCGCTATGAATTAGGGGCAATGGCACAAAGTCAGGAATACTGTGGATAATACTGGCGGACCAGCTCCAACTGTCATTTGGTATGGCTTCACGGGCCAAATATAATTACACTGCGGGTCAAATTTGGCCCGTGGGCCAGAGTTTGACACCTATGATCTAAGTGCTTTATCTGTGTACTTGGTTACTGAGAAAGTTGATAGAGGGGAAGGGTTATACTAATGTCAGTTTGTAGATCATATCAAAACTTAAACTGTGTCAAATGTTGTGGTTTTTACTTCCTCTCTTGTCTGCAGACAGCTCCATAATAACAAAAGCAGTTGTGTGACTATAGACTCTTCTTTTCACATTTCTAGATATCTGTCTGTGCAACTAGTACAGAAATTTGAGAAATTTTGCATTTTGCTACCTGACTCCTAAAAAGAAAATTTTAGAGTTTGAGCAGCCATGAAAATAATCCAAAAAACTCAACTCAAGAAACACAGAGCACATTTACCACAACCACAACGATCACAACCCCAACAGCACCAAAAAACTCAGCAGTGTGAGAAATATTCTATTACTTGCACCCAACAGCAAATGGATTCCTGCCCACTTTTCTACTCTAACAAGAAGGAGGTTTTCCAAATTATGAAGATGGTAAAAATATCTGAAATAAAACAACCAAAATCTCAAATGCAAAGTTCCATCCATCCATCCTTTTCTGCCTATCCCAGCTGTCACAGAGTACACCCTATACAGGTCGCCAGCCTGTTGCAGGGCTAACACAGAGAGACAAACAACCGTTCATACCTATGGGCAATTTAGAATAACCAATTAACCTAACCCCAGTAACTGCATGTCTTTGGACTGTGGGAGGAAACCAGAGGACCTGAAGAAAACCCAGGCAAATACAGGGAGAGCATGCAAACTCCACACTTTCAAACCCAGACCGTTTAGCTGTGAGGCAACTATGCTAACCCCCACGCCACCATGCTGCTAAATGTAAAGTTGTCTGTTAGGTTCAGGAAATGGTAATTCATCAGAATGACAGTACACTTAAAAAAAATCAAATGACGCTAAAAAGACAGGGAGAAAACCACTGAAATGGACAAAGAGTAAATCCTATGAAAAGCTACACTCAGCAATGTGAAGGACAAGACAGAAATGTAGGTACTGCACCTTCTTCTTGTTGTGGGCCAATTTCTGAGCCGTCTGCCAAGCATGGAATAAAGCAGACAGGAGAATCTTGGGTTAGGGCAGTAAAAACAGTCTAGATCAAAGAGAGGAAAAAAATCTATTCTGTGTAGTGACGGTACACTAATCTCTAATGCCACTATAATGGTCTTTGTTATTTTGTTAACACCAAGTAACTGTGCTCATGTATAACTGGTTTTGGGAATTAAATAATTGTCACTGGTGCAAATTACTATAAATGACACACCAAAGGCTAATGCTCCAGTCTTTCAGCAAGCTAACTGTTTTGTATTGTTTTTTTAAATCTAGCCATACAGCTATTCTGATATAATCAAGCAACATTTTAACATGACAAACAAAAACAATTAACAAATAAGTCATTTTTAAGTAACCCAAACTTAAACTGATTTAATAAAAGAGATTGCTTAGATTTTCCAGTGCCTGCCAATCTTGTGCACTGGTAAATATGAGTAACAAGATTTATTTATCATAGGAATGATAAATGCAGGTATAATATTTCATCCCTGTATACAGTTGATAACACCTTATGTAGTTACATAGATTACATGATAAATATGTTACACAAAAGCAATGTCATTTTATGTATTTTGAATTTTGCTGTCAGCTATCAGCACAATTTCTCGAGGTGACTTTATTTCAGTAACCTCCAAGCCCAAAATAGTCTTTATTTCAGACTTGTACATAAATTATACCCCACTTTTCACCACATATGCTATAGGGTGCACTTCAGGCCATCTTTGGACTGGCCTGAAGTGCCTCCTATACCATACCATGCATAAAATGGGAACTGCCACTTTTCGCACAAAAGTTGGAACTTGGCAGAAGTGGCAGGTGGCAGGATTTTGGAAAGTCTGGTTGAATTGCCTTCATACTAAGCCTGAACATTCTCCTTTTCAGCACATCAACAACAATAACAGATAAAATTCAAACACAAAACCTTAAAGAATTTCATAGCAGAGCTTCAGCTGTTTTCAACAATATGTTCTAATAATGTGCATAAATAACCTAAATACTTTGGTAGTTCACGCTCATAAAAGTTAAATTTTTAAATGATATGGTGGAGGTAAGGGTGCCATGCTCCGTTTGCTGTAAACATGCATGCAGTGATAATCATGTGTAACATGGCTGCACAATTACCACCAAAGGACTACTGGAAGAAGTATAATTACACAAAAACATTTACATTTACTGTTAATGGTTGGATTATTCTCTTTATAGGGTGGAAAATGATGCTGAGCAACATACAGACATTTCCACACATGCATGTGTAAATAGTAACATTTTTCTGCATGTTAACGTAATCATTGTTATATTAAAGTGCTAAGCAGCTATGTTACGAGTTCAAAAAGGAAAATCTGTAATCAATTAATTTCAATTTTATTTATATAGCGCCAAATTCCAACAAACAGTCGCATCAAGGCGCTTTGATTCATCTCCTTACCAGGTGTTTGGAAACAAGTCATTCTTCACATTATTTCCACTTTCACATGTTGTCGAACTCGAAACTGTCACTATTGCTCTAGTCCAATCATCTTTCTGCCAACCTTCTTCAAGCCAATCAACCTGTACTCTGCACACTTTAAATCTCACTACTTACCTGTCATTCTCCCTTGCAGACTCATTTGTGATGCCCACCTCTTCCACACTGTAAATCTGGATTTTGTTTTAACTAAACTTTTAGAGCGGTCATTAATTGTTTTTTTTATGTTTTGCAAAAACATAGTTATTACTAAAATTAGATGAGTTGTTTGAACTATTCAGCTGAAATGCGCAATGTACTAATCATTTTAAGTACAACTGATTATGTTAACTGTCTGTAAGGGAGAGGAGGAGTTTATTCAAAATTCTTCCAAAGAAACAGGTTTGACCTGGTTTGAGTTCAATACAAAATGCATGCTAAATTCTGTGACTTGTCCTCTTGTTCTGGCGTGTGCCACTTGCCATGGGTTTCCACGTGAAAGCAAATTTTTACCAAAGGTAAAGGTGACAATGATAGCTTTTGAGAAAAATTTGTTACTCAGAAGACAACAACTTATCAATTTAGTGAGAACAATAAGTTAGCTAAATGCTAAAATTAAGTTTGTCTTAACTGGTAAAGCTAGATTTTTTATTTATTTATTTGTTTTGCAGTTTATAAGATTAAAACGTTTGTGTGCCCATGATGTTCGTAGATTCACAGTTTAGCTATAACATTAGCATTTAGGTGCAGTGTTTTTTTTTTAATTATTTCATATTAGCTTTGTGCTTGCATGTGCTTGTGATGCTAGATAACTCTAGCTTCTGACTATCGGATATGGTAAATTAACAATTCAAAGGTTTTTTTTTAAGGTTGCACATAATGTATTGCCTTAGCAGTAACTGTTACTGTAGAATTGTACCATTTTCCTACTTACACCAAGATTGCTTATGCACATTTAACTCCATTAATGCTGTTAAGGTCCACTTATCCAAGATTCACCAGAAGTCCCAGGATCCACAAACTGAACAAACAAAATGTGATACTGTCTAAGTGACCTTTAGCTGTCAGTCATTTGATTTTTCTGCGCCCTGCACAGACGCAGTTTTTTTTTAACTCACTTGCACAGAACACATTTAAAACTAAATCACAGAGTCCAGTGTCCATATCAAGGATGCGGTCAGGTGTAGGTGGTTTCAAATAGTACAAGGATGCCATTTAATGGCCCCCTAAGGCCTTCAAACACAGTACTTGTCAAGAG
Organism: Andinoacara biseriatus; assembly: GCA_015108635.1. Taxonomy (NCBI): domain Eukaryota; kingdom Metazoa; phylum Chordata; class Actinopteri; order Cichliformes; family Cichlidae; genus Andinoacara; species Andinoacara biseriatus. The sequence goes on from VUQJ01004706.1 coordinate 7,602, forward strand.
GAACTGTGTGGCAGGCAAGGTAGGACCCCAGAATGCAGGACTCAAAAAACTGAACTAAACTCAAAAGTGGTTTAATAAAGGAATAACCAGAACAATGAATGCAAATAAACAGGGCTGGACAGGTGCACGAACTAAACAAAACTAAAAAGTAAGGCGACACACAGCATGGTACACACTGACAACAATGTGATAAGGAACAGACACAGACTGGAGGTTTAAATACACATTAGGTAATCAGGGAGCAGGTAACAGGTGAAGGGCACAGCTAAATGAAATTAAGAGACAAAGGGAAGCAAAACTAAACACAAAGCACATGGAACAAGAGAAACTCAAAGTAAAGCAGGAAACAACTAGACGGAGAGAGAAACGCAAACTTGACACACCGCACAGGAAATAAACACAACAAAACACATCAGACCAGAGATATTTGAAGAAACGTGCACGTGTGGAGAAATGGAGATTGTGACAGCTCAGTTTTCACTGGAGCCCACAATAACCCAGTGTTAAAGTGTTAAGCAGCTATGTTATGAAGCTTATGCATACGTTTAATAAGGAAGTAGTCACTCATCTGCTTTCCTCAGTGTTCGACTGCAAGTTTTTTCTTCACGTCACTTCCATTTTCACATGCTGTCAAACTTAAAACTGAAATCACTGCTCTGCTACAATCATCTTTCTGCCCATTTTTTTAAGCCAATCAAGACTCATCTGTGCAACCCACCTCATCCACGTCACTCAGTGCTCCATCCAAGCCTCCGTCTTTGTCGTCACCACCACCAGCATATAGAGTCCGGAGGGTCCTGTCCTATTTCCTATCACTGCTGGGATTCCATTCTGCCACAATGGGCCATCAGAGTCTAATTGCCAAATAGCTTTACTGCTGGAGGGAGTCGGTGTCTTGTCTGGTTTCCCCATGACAAAACACTCGAAACACTCGGCAATATAAGTTTGCAAACTGTCCAGATCTTCATCAGATCATTGTCACTGTCCTCCAGTGTGCTCAAGTTAATGAAAATGTAGCTAATATTTTGTTTTTTTACCTTTAAGGCTGTCAATAAATAAACTGGTGGAGAAAACTAATATTTGAAATGTTTGCAATTAGTGGTGCACTGCCATGTTCAATATGGAAGTCTCATGTCTCTACAGCATAGCATCTGCTCCGAAGACTATCACTGCACCTGAGACTGTATGCAGATACATTTGAGAATGACAAGTTTGGATCAGTGTGTCTGAGTATGTGTGGTTTTACCTTAATCCGGCTGAGAGCCTCTTGTGCCTGCATCATACGGATGTTCTTGGATGGCGTCTTATCTGTCAAGAGTTGAGTGGAGCCCAGGTAGTTGGCCGCAAAGATGATCCCATCAATTAGGTCATCTGGGTCACAGGGGCCTGGTACTAGAGTGATAAGACTACTTCAGACTCACTACATGACACAGTGTTTACTCACACTTTTGGGATTAATATAGAAATCTTCACAATTACTATTATTTTGGGACAATTACTCGTAATGTCCAAAGAATAAGATTAGGGCCAGTTATTTATTGTGGGATTTTGCAGTACATAGGCATTTCTGTAACACCCCATAAGTATGTTAATCACTCGGATGAAGACATAAGTTACACCTACTCCTTTAGCGGAAATAGAAGGACAAAGATACTGCACCACCTTCATCACCATCAGTACTGCACAGCTACATAATTCATCATCTTCATCATTCAAGTTAGAGTAAGAGAGTGGGAAAAGTTCATAGGAGCGCTGGAAGAGTTTATAAAGCCTTAAAATATAAACAAATAATGAAATAGCTGTGGGGAGTGGTGGCCTAGAGGAAAAGACGTGGGTTCATCATTGAGAGGACCCTGGTTCAAATCCCCATGCACTTTGGGTCCCTGAGCAAGGGCCTAATCCCCCAGGTTGCTCCCCAGGCGCTTTCTAGCTGCCCCCTGCTCCATTTTCTGCTGTGTGCGCTACATACTCCATGTGTGATGGGTTAAATGAAAACTGAATTTCACTGCATGTATGTGACAAATAAAGCTCTTTCTTCTTCTAAAAAATATATAATATAATGAAACACCACAATGGTCTCTGGAACATAAGCCCCGCGATAGGTGAAGGATCACTGTATATTACAAAACTGCTGTTAAGACATCTGTAAACTTTGTGACATCATGCTGAATTTATAATAAAGCCAAATATGCACAAGTCATTTCCACCAGATGGAATATATACTCATTCAGTTTATTTAGGTCAGCTCGGTGAGAAAATTGTTTCCAGGCTGTATTCACAAAAATTATGACACCATTCTTGTCAACTTGGGACATAGACTCTATTCAGGAGAAATTATCTGTTTGCACAGCAAAAGATAAACCAACCAAAAAAAATGAATATCTGGTTGCAAAACCTTAAATTTACATAATTCACACAGTAGTTTAGATGCCATTTTATTGGATGCCTTCTAACATCCTATTTTCTGGAAGGCAGGAAGAGGTTTGCTGCCTCAGTCACATTTATGGTACGGACCTTTTCCCTACCCCCACATGCACAACACTGGTCTGATACACTTTAATTTGGTGGTTCACTCATTATTCAGTACAGTGCCAAAATATAAAATATCTGTATATTTTACAGAATATAGGTGCAGTCATTTATTGAAATATGAAAACAAAATAAAATGTTTATATGGTTAAATCAGAGCTTGAATGTGAGTATTTGGCATGACCACCTTTATCAGGCAGTTTTCTGTAATCGTCAGGAATAGTTCTCCAGGTTTCTTGAAGGACATTAAAAGTTCTTATTTGGATGTTGGCTGCCTTTTGTTCTGTTCTCTGTCAAGACGATCCTACACTACTTCAGTAATGCTGAAATCTGGGCTATGGGAAGCCAATCCATGATGATAGTATTCCATTCTACAGCCACAGTACACCCCCCTGGTTCAAAGGCAGCCTGCAACAACATGCTCCATCAGGAGGTGGTCCTCTGAATTGGAAGATGCCCTTAGAGACTATAACAACACCACAGACTGGGATGTGCTGCTGAGCCTACACTGTGAGGGCATAAAGGGGATGACACACTGTCTGACAGATTACATCAACACCTGTGAAGACATAGTCTACCCCAACAAGACTGTACTGCGTACACAGGAATTCAAAGCTGTCCTCAACAGGAAGAAGGATGCCTTTAAGAGCAGGGATGGGGAGGTGATGAAAACAGCACAGCAGGAGGTAAAAAAATGTGTGAGAGAAGCAAAGGACAGCTACATGAGAAAGGTGGAGCAGAAGCTGAAGGAGAACAACACGAGGGAAGTCTGGGAAGGTGTGAAAACCATCACCGGCTACATTCAATTCAATCAGCTCATGTCCCTCCCACATTGCCCCTCACTACAGCAATCTTTCCTTCTTCCCTCAAAACACCTCCCTCCAGACAACACAGCACCCCTGCACTCCTCCTCCTGCTCCACCACCACCACAACACAGACACTTCCAAGCATCACAGCGTACCAGGTGAGGGGTCAGCTGAGGAAGCTTCATCCCAGGAAAACAGTGGGTCCGGACAATGTGCGTACAGACTGTAAAGACCTGTACTGCTGAACTAGGTGAACCACTTCAATGCATCTTCAACCTCAATCTGCAACTGGGGAGAGTGCCCACTCTCTGGAAGACATCCTGCATTGTTCTACTTCCAAAGCAATACCGGCCTAGCAACCGGAATGTTTTCAGACCGGTGGCAATCACCTAACATCTAATGAAGACATTGGAGCAGCTCTTCATCAGCCTCCTCAAACTCCAGGTGCAAGACGCCCAGGATGGTCTGCAGTTTGCATACCAGGCAGATGTTGTTGTGAAGGATGCATCCTCTACCTGCTGCACCGAGAACACTCTCATCTGGATAAAGGGAAGGGGCGCGGTGAGGATCCTCTTATTGGATTTCTTGAGTGCCTTTAACACCATCCAGCCCCTTATACTTCAGGATAAACTGAACAGGATGAGAGTGGACCCCTGCCTGGTCACTTGGATCTCCAGCAACCTCAAGCCGCAATATGTCAGGCTGAAGGACACCATGTTTGACACCGTGATCAGCAACACTGGAGCACCCCAGCTGACAGTGCTGGCCCCTCTTCTTCACTCTATACACTGCAGACTTCTGATACAACTCTGAGCTTTGTCAAATTCAGAAGTTTGCTGATGACATAGCCATTGTTTTGGGTGTATTAGGGATGACAAAGAGGAGTATAGGAGCCTGGTGAGGGACTTTGCTTTCTGGTGCCACAGGAACCACCTGCAGGTCAACACTTCAATGACAAAGGAGCTGGTCACTGACTTTATGAAGTCCAGACCAAGGTGACAACCAGTTCTAATTGAGGGAGTTGAGGTGGGGGCTGTAGACTATTACAAGTACCTTCAACTGTGCTTAGACAGAAAGCTGGACATGCAACACAGATCATCTGTACAGGAAGGGGCAGAGCAGGCTGTAGTTCCTGAGGAGGCTGCGACCTTTTAACATCTGCAGAAAACACCAGGAGATGTTTTATCAGACTGTCATGACTGTGACTGTCAGGACTGTGAGCGTCCTGTTTTACACCACAGTGCGCTGGGGAGGCAACACATCCAGGTCAGACAAACTGATCCGGCGGGCCGGCTCTGTGGTCAGCATGAAACTGGACTCTCGAATGACAGTGTTTTACCTCTCCTGACCTCTCCATATTTATGGATGACAATCTGAACAGAAATTTCCAATTTGTGTTCATCACTCTATATTGTTAAGTGCCTTTTTGAGTAATTCATACTTCATTGTTAAGTGGCTTAAAAAAGCAGCTTTTCACTGAGTCTTTTCTAAATGTTTAGAATAGAGCTCCACATATTTCTGCCATATTTCTTTTTTTCTATCTATATGTACATGTGTAGCAGAACACACATATATATATACATAATTGTTGTGCAATCCCACTGCTTTCTGTTATATCACATCTAAACTGCACTGTTCACTGATAGGACCCAGCAATAATCAATTCATGTTTAAAATTTTAATTCATTTTCTGTTTAAAAATATTAGCAGTGCGGGTAAACTGGTTTATCACAGATACAGAATGATCCATCTAAGGTGTACTCTCAGTGGCAGGGGAACAATATGCAAACAGCACCCCCATCAAGGTCCCAGACACACTCCATATGCACCTGGCAACACCAGTGAATCAGGTGCTAAAGGGTAAGTCAGACCCAAAAGGCCAGACAGTCCTGATGTCCAAGGATCCCCAGAAGGGACCGGTCCATCCAACTATTGCCCAATAATCTCAGTACAACATGGAAACTCCTGTCAGGCATCATAGCAGTTAAGATGCTTGACAAGGCTCAACACATGAACAGGGCCCAGAAAGGAACTGGCAGAGATATCAGGGGAACAAAACACCAACTACAGTCACTCAAGACTGTAAGATCAGACTGACCAACCTGTGCACCGCCTGGATTGATTACAAGAAAGCCAACAAAAGGATCCTGGAATGCCTAGAACTGCACAAGATCAACAGGACCCTAAGAGCCTTCATCAAGAACTCAATGGGGATGTGGAGAACAGCAATGGAGGCCAAGTTCAAGCCAATTGCACAAGTCGTTATCAAGTGTGAGATTTATCAAGGAGATGCTCTGCCCCACTGCTGTTCTTCTCACATCAATTCACTGAGTCACACCACTGATTTGTCTCATCCATCAAAAATGGTTTCGAGTATCAAATTAGGAATAACGTTTTTTTTTTTATCAGCCTGCACCTATCCCTCTCACATCATCTCCCTCTTTGCCATGTATTCAACTCTTTAAACCGAAGTGGGGAAACCTCATACTTACCTTCTACATATGTGGGAAAGGATGCAAGGCTTCTCCCGGACTATGGGTGAAAAAAGAGAAATGTATTATTATATTTTCAAGCATATGCAGTGACTATCTAATGTGTAATCAAATGTTGACCGCACCTCTTTGCTGGTGGGAGAAGATTCAAAGCTGTCATCATGCAACAGATGCTGACTGGATGACTCTGCTCCTGGAGGAGAGGGTGACCCTGAACCAGGAGACTGCAGAAAAAGAATGAGGAGTAGAGAAAAAAAGCATAACAACAAACACGTTTTAATGGGCTTGGTACCATGTGATGAGGCACATTGATCCGGATTTTGATCTTATTCAATTTGATTTTATGTGAAACAACAGTCACCTCAAGACATTGGAAGGTAAAGACCCTACAATATTAGAAAGAAACCCTAATAATAACACAGCCCCCTATGAGCAAACACTTGGCAACAGCAGGAAGGAAAAACTCCACCTGGCTAGTTGTAGGATCATTTTCAACAGTGCAGAGCCAGGTCTCCAACTTGTTGAGCCTGGTTCCATAGTTACATACCATTAGCGCTAAAACAAACTAAACATTTGACAGACTGAGCAGGAGAGTGCCGATGAGACAGTTAGAGAACTGCAGGCCATACTTCTAGTGACACAATATGTGAATACTAAGAATATAACTTGTAAGGGATTCAAAAGAAAGTGCACTCTGGTAAAACACATCAATCAATTTACTTTATTATCCCCACGGGGCAATTTGCTTTGCAGCCAACAGCAAAATAATTAAATAAATCAACAAATCAGTCAACAATCAAACATACAACCAGGGACACAGAATCACCTAAAAAAGTTCAAAAAGTTAATAGTGGTGGTGATGCTGTCACCCAGAATCCTCTCTGCCTTTTGGGTGGCTCTAACCCTGAACAGGATGGCAAGTTCATTAAGCCTTATACCTGCTACTTTGCTACACAGTTTATTTGTTAATATTCTCTAACGTCCTTTTGTTCTTGAGGCTCAGAGATCCGAATCAAGAGATTAAAAAAAAAAGTTGAATCAGAGTCAACAAAAGATCGACTGACCAATTACTTCTTGCTGTCCCCATGTCAAGATTGAAACAGTGGGGCGACCGTGCTTTGGTTACTGTGGCCGCTAAACTAAAGAATGAGTTGCCCCTCTCTGTTAGGCTGGCCCCAGCATTAGAGGTTTTTAAGTCTCACTTTAAAACACAATTTTTCTCTAAGGCAGTTCAAAATTAATACTAGTCTTTAGTCATTTTGATCACATTTTAGTCATTGTCTTTTTAGTTTAAATTTTTGGAATATATTGTTTAATAATGACTTTTATTTTTTATTAATTTTTAAAGTTTTTCTTTTTTGTTTATTATCTGTATTGTATTTTATTGCTGTCTTTTATCTGAAAAGCACTTTGTTGAACTGTTGTCTTCTTTAAAGTGCTATATAAATGAAGTTGTATTGGATTCGATTGCAAAAATGTCAGATACACAGATGAAATGTAGCGCCAAGGCTGATATTCCAGGTGGTATTGTGGAGCCATTTTGCCATTTTCAATGATGAGAGTGATAAAAGCTTTCATCACAGCAGAGGTGTGTGCCAAATTTCATGTCTTGTTTTAGCTTTCCAAGCTCCTCAACAAGGACTTCCTGTTTGATGGTGAATCGACATCCCACTATGCACTATTAAACGATGTATTTGTACTGAATCATCATCAAGGTCTGATGTTTTTTCAGACCACTTTGAAGTGTATGGTGTAAAACTGGTAAGTTCAGTACAACAAAATATAAAACATGGCATTTTCTCTTGCCTCTAGGTGGTGCTCTAACTATTATAGACTATATGCATATTAATGTGTTCATTAATAGTTTGGTCAGGATTGGACAATGTGCCTTTGAGTTAAAGCAATTTTGTGCTTCATGGCAAATTTTGTGCTTTACGGCGGAACACAGAAATTACAGTTTTCAAAATAAAGTATCCCCAACTCTTAAGGATTTCCTGACCAAATTTGATACGGGCCTGCTCAATCAGCTTGAGGTTGTACCCAAAAGTGTAAAACAGGACATCTTCCACTAGATGGCAAAGTGACTAACGTTGAATATGGCCATACTACTGATTTCAGAGGGAGACCTTTAATACACTTGAGAGGTCTGGGTTACAAATTGGTTAATGTATGTGTGAATAAAGGACAAAAGAAAATGTATGGCAAATGATCATAATTCACCATGGTGCCACAACCACCCCATTCAAGAAAACCCAACAGCTTTGCAATTTAGATTTACCCAGGCTTGTAGTTTAGACAGACCAAATATGAAGCTGAGCCTTGGACTTCCGGGTATGACCGCGTGGTAGAAAGTCACATTCGACACTGCTCCTGACCAAAATCCTGAAAATTCCCTTTTAAAAAAAAAATTACCGCTTTAACAGCAGCAATTAAACTTGACTAAAGTGGAACTATGCCAGGCCCTGGAAGTCAGAACAAAGACAAAGATAAGTCAAAAGAAGCCAGGGCCAAAAAAAAAAAAAAAAAAAAAATAGGGGCCAATGATGTAGAATAACAGCAGAACAGATGCCTAGGACTGCAGCTGCTAACACGGACGGAATTTCAAGCTGCATGACCGGGATACCTGTCAAGATTTTTGTTTTGTCTGAGAACCAAGAGAAAAAAGAGCTGATGGACTTTGGACCGCAGAATGTGGATCCTAGCTTAAACGAGGCTAACAACAAAGCTAGAGAGGAGGCAAGCAGTAGTACGGGAGCAGGCGAGGAATTATCGGCTAACAAGGATGAAATGAACCACACACCCGCCGACAAAGAGGAGATACTTGGAGCAATAAAGAACTTGAAATCTGAGTTTTCTGGAAGATTCGATGGCGTCTTGACTGCCACAGTGAGAAAAGAAGTGGGAGAATGTGCAAAGCGTTTAACGCAGGCAGAGGAACGCTTATCCACAGTGGAAGAACTTGGAGAAAACAAATAAGCTAATGCAGGAGAAAGTGGTAGACATGGAAATGAGATCTTGGCTCAACAACCTTAGATTGGTGAACCTCCACGAAGGTGCTGAGGGCCGCGATGCCTACGGATTTTTGGAAAACTGGCTACCAGAGGTACTGAAGCTGCCTGCCCTGAGAAACCCGCGGATTCTGGAAAGAGCTCACCACTTCGGCCAGAAAAGAAGTGCAGAAGCACCCCCAAGAACCGTGATTATGTGGTTTCTAAACTAAAAGCAAAAAGATATGATATTCAAAGCAACCAAAGCAAAGACAGAAATCCTTCATAAAAACCAGCGGGTGAGATTCTACAACAATGTCGCTACGGAGATACACAAGCAGCGCAAGCAGTATGATGGAGTCCGTAAACACCTCCGCGAACTTGGGCTGAGTCATGGCATCATCCCTCCGGCTAAGCTGGTGCTAACGTACCAGGGGGAAACTTTCAAGTTCAGCACACCAACAGAGGTCCAAACGATCATAGATCGGATTCAGAAGGGGCAGATAAGTACAATGGAGTGACTGAATAGACACTTTTTGGTTAGAGCATCGTTGTGTTTATAACGTATAATGGGGAGTTGCTCTGAACCGTACTTGTTGTTATTATATATACTCTGTTCCTTTTAAGGTCAATAACATTATTAAAGTCAAATTGGGGAGATATCTGATTACCCAGGGGTCCATCTTACAAGAAACTCTGAATTTAGTAAATATATATGGTCCCAACTTCGATGATGATGATGATATCTACACAGATATTTCCTGGCCCTCTCTTCTCTGACAGGAAACTACATTATTAGGGGAGACTGGAAGTGTGTTCTCTAGATAGGGCTTCAAATACTGACCAAACACATACCAGAAGTAGGAAAACAATCTGTGATTTTATGAAAGACTTAAATTTGGTAGATACCTGGAGACATTAAAAAACCAACTGAAATAATCTACTCTTGCCACTCAAGTACATTTAGAACATACTCGCGTATAAGACTATTTTTTGACTTCAATGTAATTACTCTGAAATATAACTGATTGTTCCTATGACAGCATAATATTATCAGACCATGCCCCCTGCAATTTAATATACTCTAACAATAAGCTGCTGAAGGATCCTCCTAGATGGTGCCTCCACCAGAAATGGCTGAAAGAAAATTCTTAAGAAATTTCTTAAATATGTTGGAGAAATGATAGATGAATATTTCAGTACGAATACCACACAAACTACAGCTTGTATAAAATGGGATGCCTTGAAGGCATGCCTGAGAGGCTATATAATCAGTTACACCTCATCAAAATTGAAAGAACAATGTAACAGCAGACAACAATTAGAATCTAAGCCAATTAAAATAAATGAAGAGTTTAGAAAATATTATGAAAGGCTGTATGACTCTCAAGAAACTTCTGATATACAGGAACAGGATTCATTTCTGAACAAATTAGATATCCCTTCAATAGATGAGAATTTTAGAGAACAGCTGGAAGCGGAAATTATAGAAGAGGAACTAGGTAGGGCTATTGACAGTATGAATGCAGCGAAGAAAGCTGGGCCTGATGGGTTCCCTATAGATTTTTATAAGAAATTTAAAAAACAGTTAGTTAGACCTATTTTAGAGATGCTTCAGGAGGCAT
>VUQJ01004708.1:9137-22730 GCA_015108635.1 Andinoacara biseriatus
TACATATAAATATATGTTCTGGCAGCTTTGCATAATTGAACCATGTTTAATCTAGACTGTCAGATCCTTACTTCAGTTGAGCTGTGAGATAAATGTAAAATGTACACCCTTCAATTTATTGGAGACACGGTCACATCACAAGTGTACGGTGACTGAGTTAGGGACATAACAGATGCTCTCTCCTCTGCATCTGCATTTGTTTTTCCACCAGCGCTGCTTTTCTCCCTCTAAATCATATGCAACACCTGAGCGGCGCAAGGCACCAGTAATTTGATACTCAGCTGTTTTCCACACCATTATAATATGCGTAGGTGTGGGTATCTGTGTGTTTGTGGCGCATGCTCATGTGTTGTTAATATTCAGTACTTTTTGTAAACGCATTAATTTCACCTTACTGTTGAGCAACATTTGAATGTACACATTTCAAACAAGACTGCACCTGGTAATGCGGTATAACAGGTGTATATTAATATTTAATTTAAGCCTCAAAATGTATTCCACCTCTCTGTTCTTTCCAGATCGCACAGTCATTTCAGTGCTTCCGACAGACCAGCGTGTTATTAAAGGAACCACTGCTACTCTGAAATGTGACGCCACGCACGACCCCAGAATCGGTATCAGGTATGATCGGCTCGTCAGCGTTTACCGCATGCACGAATACCAAATCTAATTCTCTGCTCTGTTTGATAGTTTTATAAGATAACGTCTTGAGTTTTTAAAACACCCAAACTCATCCATTGTTACAGCTATAAATGGGATCGAAGTGGCATGCCGGTTCTTCCAACCGGTGGAGGGCGTGTGTCTGTGCGCCAAGGCTTTCTCACCATTAGCCAGACCTGGTCAGGTGATATTGGGGATTACACCTGCACTGTGGCATCACAAGCTGGCAATGACTCCCACTCTGCACGCCTCGAAGTCATGTGAGTTCAGAGAATAATTTCCTTCTGCATTATTTACCTTATTATCTTCTGGGCTGTTGTTTGACTTTTCCACCCTTAAAAACATCCACAAATTTAGTCATTAACAGCTAAAACCTGCAAGGCCAAGTAAACAGCCTTGGGCTCTATGAACTTGGAGGATTTTGAAATGCAATAGGTCGCCTTAAACTAATGATTAGTCTAGAGCTGGATTTTGCAAACTACTATATAAAATATTGACAATTTTACTTCCGCTTAATCTGCACATCAGAGAACAAATAACAGCCTCATAACGCTGAGTCAGTAACACTGACAAGAACAACTCCACCAAATTGGATGCGACACAAAGGAAGCATAACAAGGCTGCATCCATTTTATTCGCAGTAATACTCGAAGGCCTTTTCTGTGAATGTGCCATCCTTCGAAATCTTCAAACAAATGTCACTTGTTGGGTTTTTATAAGAGATATGGTCTTGACCGCGTGTGAAAGCCCCCCGGGTGGAAGAGGTAAATTGAGCCGATTTTTATTTAGAGATCATACAAATGAAATATAGGGTGTAAGTTAGCTACAGGCTACTGGTTTCCCTGTCTCCGAGCTTTGTGCTGAGTTATATTAGCAGACTGCTTGCTTTAGTTTCGTGTTTAATACACTGACAAGAAAGTGGCATTATTCCGCTCTTTTAACTCAATTTGGAAAGAAAGTATTTCCTGAAGAATTCAGTTTCTTTATTAAAGTCAGCAGGGTCCGGATAGTTTCATGATCTTTAATTTTCTGTGATAACTCTATTTGAGTAAACTGTGAGTAAATCATTATTTTTCTGGCAGTAGAGGTTTCCTCACTCAGGATTAAACACAGCAGCGATTTTGATGTAACAGTGCCTAAAAACCTGAGGGAACAGTCTATCCATAGCGAGCAATCTGGCTGATTCAAATTACTGATATGACTGACAGGACATACGCCTTATGGTACAACATTTTACAAAAAAGATTGAGTATAGAAGGTATCATTTAGCGGAAGCAGCAGATGGGTAATTTGGTACTCTGCCAAACATAAAGGCATGATTATTGTCAACTTGTTTCATCCGTTGTCTAATAAGATAATTGCTTGTTTTTAGTAAAAGCCATGTTCAGTCCGGGGTCAGAGCCTCTAAATCAAATACTGTGTTTGTGCCACTGAAACTGTAAGGATATGGCTATTTTGAGTTATTATTAGATACCTGTAATGGTTATGTAAGGACATATCTGACCTTTACATGTGTAGCACTCACTGATATAATGTTAGCGTTTATGCATGTTTGTGCATACCTGTGCAGATTCCAGTCATCACATTGTGAGTCTGGTATGCTAAGATTAAAAAATACCACACACACACACACTCCGACCCACTCAGCCTCATTACAGCCACTGAGAGAACAGGTAGCGGTATTTGTATATTAATAGGCACTTAAATAATACATTTTTAAAAGGCACTTATGATATATTAATATAATTGCCGGGTAGGAAAGAGACAGAACATGAGTCCACATCCTTCTAAATTATAGAGAGACAAGAGGTTATGCATGTCAGACGCAGAGGGAGGGAGCAGATCTGTGTTTATGGCTGTGCGAAAACATGCCGGGAAGGATGGGATTTCTATATGACCGTGTTTCAAAGTGTGTGTGTGCGTGTGCAGCTGCGTGTATCCACGTGTGTGACGGACGTTCTCGTTAGCTCTGTATCAATGGGTCATAGAGGCTAACAGACGCTGGCGGCTGAGGAGACAGACTAATTACCAGCGGGTTATTGGTTCAACTCCCGTAAGACCCATTCATGTGTCTGTGAGTGTGTGTCTGTGCTTATGTGCATGTTTGTGATTTGTAAGGACGGTGTGAAGGTACTTGCTCTAATGTTCTCTAAGCTCATCCATTAATTAATATGATCATGTCAGCTCAGAAAAGAAAACATCATTTTCATTTCCCCTTGCTCCTCTGTGCTTCATTCATTGCTGTCCTTCCTCTTTCTTGGTGTGCTACTCCCCTTCCTCTCACAGCATTACATCTCATTCCTCTCCCATCTCTCCTCCAATCCCTTTCTTTCTGTGCTTGAATGTTAAAATGTTAAGTTGTTCACAAGCAAAAACAGAAACAAGGCAGATGTTTTTAACCCAGCATTATCGGATGTAATAGGAGCTTATTGCCTGTTGAAGCAGAGATCTTGAACAAAATAGCTTGGAAAGCTAAGATGTCCATAGCTTAGAAATAATTAATAACCTTATGAATATGAGATCCAGCTTGTCTATGCACAGGGGACCATCTCTTTTATTGTGTTTTCAGTGTAAATATATATATTTTGTTATTTTATGTTGTCTGTTAATATTTCTGCCAGCACCTGTAACATGTGTAGTTACACTATGATTTGCTGTTCTTCCCTTTTTCGTGTTCAAGCCCACAGTCTACAAAGTCTTATGATACTCTAAGATTGGTATACTATATACTCTAATATATATACTCTAAGATTGGTATAATAAAATATCTGGATTTACTTTACTGGTTTCATGAAAATACCTGTATTGCTTTCTTTGTTACACCTATGGCAGGGAGGGGAAAATGTCTGGAAAATTTGTTTTTTAATAGATGCGATGAGGCATACCTGTGGTGATGCAGTGCACGTACAGAGTAAATATATGCAAGACATGGCCATATTTAAAAGATATCACCCACTGGAACTGATCCTGGCTCAGACCCAAGATCTAACCTGGGTGTCAGACCTAACAGTATTGCGCCTCACATATTTAATAGAATAACAGAAAACAGGAAACCAAATATCTTTCTACTGAACAGTCTGCATATCTTCACAGATGTTTAGGAGATGCAAATGGATACATAAGCAATCAGGACACATTTTGTCTAGATGTGGATATTAAGGAAATAGTGTGACAGTCTGAGAAATGTATTCCTTTCTTTGCAGAAGTTAAATAAGCAGATTCAATACCAGTCTTATATCTTGGTGGAAAATGTGAAACAACAATAAGTATTTTGGAGCCTTAGTTTACAAGAAAGTCTTGAAACAGGAGCAAATGACAAACTTTAGTCTATCCAAGTAAACATAAACTAAATTTACCTGCAGATCCAAAGCTCAATATAAAGCTGTTACAGCTTAAAAACTATGCATGGACCCCCACTAATATTTGGTTAAATGTGCCTTAGCAAGTTGTACCTCACTAGATGTTTTTGGTAGCCATCAACAAGCTTCTGGAATAATTCTGTCTGGATGGTTGACCAATCTTCTCGGCAGAATTAGTAGAGTTTATTTAGTTTAAATTGGTTGGTTTCCAGATATGGACTCGGCTATTAAACATAGTCCACAAATTCTCAATAGGGTTGAGGTCGGGGCTTTGGCAGGCTTTTCCAGAAGCTTAATGTTAGGTACAGTATATGGTTAATTCAGACAAGCTCACAATCCGGGAACACTGGTGACACCACATGAGCTGAGTCATCTGAGCTGATACCCTTACAAACAATTGGCAAGTTTTATAATGGTAAATCACCTCAAAACTCACCTCAAAGCACTTTATATTGTAACAGTAAAGACCAAACAATAATAGAGAGAGCGTGATTGCTTTGGTCAAGAGCAGATTGCTACACTTGCCTGTAGCTGGATGGAAGACTGGCTTATCTGCACTCAGCAGTTACACCCTGCGCTTTAATGAAATATGAAAAAGTGCTACGCCAACCAGAAATAGAGACTGAGCAGTGTAACCAACTCATCTCAAAAGGCACAGCTTTTACTTTGAAGGCGAACATTCTCTTTTTGCACTTTTTACTGTTTCACTACTGTTGAGTATGCAGTTGGCGAGTACTGGCAGACAAGTCAGCATCTTCCATGCAAACTTCTGGCAACTTCAGCAGCCTGCAATAGCAACCAAAGTCATCACACAGAGATTTCCGGTGTAGCATTGTGTATCAGTTTGCAGTCAACCTCCAGCAACCACTTGGCAGAAAACCACAAAATACATACGTTTTCCCAGTGACCAGTGGCTTCATGGGTCACTGACTGGTCTGCAGGCCTGCGTGAAAGGGTTTTTACCCAGTTTCATATCCGTTATCATTGATATGAGCTCTGTTTTGTGCTGGTAGTTTGTTGATGTTTCTGCCTCAGGCTTTCCACATATGCAAGGTAAGGTGGAAAGGTCCCAGAACAGAGCCATACCAGCATATATAAATTACTGCTAAGGGAAATAATTTTCCTTGAGCTAAAGTGGCTCTGGCTGAAATGGAGTTGCAGGGTTATTTATGGACTGGGAGCAGTGGCTTTTTGAAAGCTACCTGGCAATTGCTTGCAGCCAGGAAATAGTCTAGCTAAATGTCTGCATTCACACTGAAGTTATTGTAATTCTGAGGCTCTGAATGTTCATGTTTCCATATATTTATGATACAGTAGATCCATAAACAAGCATGGATGCCTCATATGAGTCTAAGCCATCAGTTATTTCTTTAGTTCAAAATGATCAATGATTTTGTCAGTACTTCTTATTTAAGGTCAGCTTTAGATGTCCTTGTATTCATTCTTTCTATTTAACTAACTGGCTAATTTAAATTAAACAATTTCTGTTTTTTTTTTTGTCTGTTTATTCAGTGAGTTGCCACATTCCCCTCGCTCCCTGACGGCTCGCCTCAATGATTCGGACTCCCGCTCTGTCCTCCTGTCCTGGCTTCGCCCTTTTGACGGAAACTCCCCTCTTCTGTACTACGTGCTGGAGCTCTCAGAGAACAGTATGTATATGTGTGTCCATCCCTGGGCATACTTTATAGTTCCTGAACAGCAAACATCTGTTCACTTGCTGTCTACCAAGCACTGATGTGCACTCATTTACAAGAGACTGGCATATGGAGCATGGTGTTGCTGCGTAAGCATACATGCAGATCCCCTATAAATAAACTCTTATTTTCCCTTCCTCCTTGAGTCTCTCTCTCTCTCTCTCTTTTTTTCCCCTCACACACTCTCCACTACAGATGTTGTAACAGCAGGCTGGCTCTCTATCAAATTAGAGAGAGATAGTGAAAAGGTATTGAGGAATAGACTGACAGGGGAAACAAAGTGGAGGGAGATTGGCTGTAGAGCAGCTCACTCCTGATGTAAGCTAAGGGGATGGGGCAGTGAGCGTTACATAGACAGCCAAGCACTTGGCACATGACTCTAGGAGCCGGGCTGATTCTTATTATGATATTTTGGAGAGACACCATGAATGTGACTTAAAGCTTTCTGCTGTCACCGTTTACCAGCTGCACTGCTGCATCTACAAAAATACAGCAAACTAATGATAATAAAAGAAAGAATTGCCACGGGAGAGAAGAACAAAACCTTGGAAAATAACAGGGAGAGAGAGACAAAGATGATGAATGGAGAAAACCATGAACGTCTGGTCGATTTTACAGACAGTGAGGAATGGATTAGAGTTTTGTGCACACTGATTATCCACTCTCTGTGTTATATATTAGATTTTTTTGTTGCATTTTTGTGAATGGACCACTGTAAATACAATGTGTTTTCATGTCAGACAATGACTCTAATACCCTGGGTGCGCTTAAAGTGGCACATGCACACTATCCGTCTCACTTGCACAGATACATGTGGCTGGGGTGATAATAGGGATAATGGTGCATCTGTCTGTGGTATCTTCAGCGGGAAAACTGAGAGATAAGCTGGCAACAATATGAAGCAGCATCTGTGCTTCTTTATTAATCCTTCTCGTCCCTCCAAACTTTCCCTCTAGTTGCATCATATGCTACTTCTCTCGTTTATAATTCTCCCCAGCTTACCCCCTGTTCCCTTTACCTTGCCTCTTATCTGTTTCTCCCCTCTTTCCATTTGATTTATAGCTTCTGAGTGTCCCTGTGTCTCTGTTTGTCCTGCCTGTGCCAGATATTATCAGTCTTTAATCTCCTTGTCTTGTGTCTAGACTCGCCATGGAAGGTCTACCTATCAGAAGTTGATCCTGCAGTGACCAATGTGTCAGTGGGCGGGCTCACACCTGCCAGAACTTACCAGTTTAGACTCTGTGCTGTCAATCAAGTGGGCAGGGGTCAGTACAGTGCTGAGACACACAGGTAAGAGCAACTTCTAAACGTTCAAGAGACACAGTGAGGCTTGAGAGTAACACGCTGCTACCAGCATTATTAAACAGGTTGTTCTCGCTACTTCGTGTGACACCAAACTACTATTTCACAGATGTTTTCTAAAAAGCATGAAACCTTTTTTTTGTGTAGCACATGCCATGATTTGTGTAAAATTTTGTTGTTGTGTTTTTACCTAATTTGATGTCTGTGTAATAGACATGGTCACAGTGCTTTACAAAAGCTGTGAATGAATAAAAGGAAACCTTTCAAAAGACATAGTGCCTGCTAATCCCATGGTCTAGTTTGTGTATCTAAGAATTTGTGCGTTGCATTGTGTGTGTGAACATGAGTAGGAATATGGGACTCAAAATGAGGATGAAACGGGGATAACAAGATGGGGATGAAGAGAGCATCCCTTTTTGTTTAGAATCCATTTTCTTTGCAATGAGCAATTTATATTCATCACATTCTGTAGATGTCTGCGTTGTGTGAGTGTGTGTATTTCCTTGCCCATCTCTTTCTGTTACACATATTGAACTAAACACTAAAAATGATGAAATAAAGTGCTCTTTGTATGTGTGTGCGTGAAAGATGCGGTTTTTGAATGAAACACAAATAGATGGCTGCGCAGCTGTACTGCGTTTGCATGGATGTGCATGTTTATCCCAAGGGAAAACACTAATGGGGATAATTATGATGCCTTAGCACCGATGCACTGTGTACAGTGAAGGTGGAGGTATAGCAGGCCTCTTAAGGATTTTGCCCCTAACTCAACAAATACACCAACACATGCACACAATACAACAGATGTGATGGTGCATTGTGAAGTAGGCAAACATGTACGCATGCAAACATGGTTTTGTCTGACTGAAGAGACTGACCACAGACAGATGCCAGTTGTTGTTTTGCCAAATACACTCAGCAGCAGCAACAGCAGCTTTGAATGCTGCCATCACACATCCACAAACCTCAGATACGTCTCCTTTCACTTTGCTTCCTTTCGGCTTGATGTGCTTCTCTTATCTGTTCTCTTTCTATTCAAATTCTTTCTCAGTAAATTCTCCTCTTCTGCTTCTTTATCATTACTCTTCTTCTCCCTGTTTCTCATTTCTTCCCCTTCACCTGCATTGTGTCCAACATCCCGTCTGCTACCTAGCTGGTTGTTAGAGGCCCCGGTCAATAGATTAGATTGAATGAAACTCTGGCAGTCAGACAAGTTATCTCTGGTCAGTGTATCAGGCAGATGGATATGTCTCCTCCTCTTCAGTGTTTATCTCATACGTAACCGGACGCACACACTCCGTTTCATCTGCTGGATGTTCGCCTGGATAAGACATGCACAGTCGCAGAAGCCAAGGAGTGTGCTGCACATAACACACAGTTAGGCAGAGTGCGATGTCCTGGAGGAGCACTGAGCACCAAATGAGAAGCATGACAAAGTAATGTTGACAGAGTGAGCGAATAGGACAGAGGGAAGAAATAGCTTGTAAAATTGATGACAAAAAAAACCCCTTATTAAAATCTGAACTTCCAGCTGCTTCTCTTCCCTCTCGTATTGTTTGCATCTTTTTGATTACGTTCTTTATCACAACAGCATCGAGTCATACATTCTTCTCATTTTGTGGTTCGCTCTCTCTCCATCATTACATTGCAACCGCTGTTGCACTAGAGTGTCGTGTGAGAGACAGGCGTCAACTAAAAGTATAGGAATGAAAGCTGAAAAACATTACCTCTAAATGAAAAATACTCTTGAAGACTCCTAATTATACAATCTGGAGTGTAACACATGCACAGACTTATTCATGCATGACCTGCACTCACATCATTACCATCTTTAAAGAGGAAGCATTAGCAGAGGAAAGACAGATTATACATAAATGCCTGGAACTGCAGGCATCATCAGCATTTTAAAGCATCTCATTTCAGTTCATTTTGCATTTACTCCTGTTTTCTCTTTTAGTCAGAACCAGAAGACATCAGACTCGGCTATGTGATATAATACTTTGCTCTGTCCCATTCTTGTTTCGCGCACGTACAGACGATGCTTGAAAAGCTTCAGAAAGAAATGAGAACATATAGATCAACATTTTGAAATATTCGTCTTTACTTTGTGAAAGACAGCAGAAATGTTTCAGGCCTTTGCAGAACATACAGAAAAACACAAAAGGAAAATTTAGCAGGAATAGAGGCTGAAGAAGGGGCAATAATCTGCAGTTCAGTTCATCATGGGCAGATCCTGCAAGTACCAGTGATCTCAGTTTAACATGCTTGACGTGTAATTTAAGTCAACCTCAACTCCTTAATGTTTGCTAAAATTAAATTACTACTTTTTTCCTCCGCTATTTCTGACAGCTTAGAGAAACAAATATCATCTTATAGTTTGCAAAAACTATTGCGGTGAAGATTTTTGGGCATAAGCTTGCAAATATCCTACAGAAAATAGGTAAACTTAGCAACCAGCATAAATCTGAATTGAAATTCCTTAATATAAAGCGAATGTCTAATATCCTTTCTAAAAAAATAAAAGGTCAATATGGTACAGGAAAAAAAAAGCATTGTACCATTTATTGTTGGAGCTCAGCTTTGAACCTCACTAAACACAGAATTTTATAACAAACCTATAGCGTAACAGGTCAGCCTTTATTTTCATACGTAGTAGGTCAGCATTGCTGCTGTGAGTATTGTGAATGCTACGTAGAAGTAAACATGAAAAAGACAAGAGCAGAAAGTATTAAAAGCAGCTATTGACAGTTACAGGTAGAGGTGAAGCTTTCTGCGCTCATACGTATCTTTTTCTTGAGCTTGACCTTCACACACATATTTATAATGTCTATCCTTGTCACACCTTTTTTCCATGATTGATGTTAATCACACACTTCAGTCATTGTGGACTCTATCATGCTGGCTTCGACCATCATTTTGCACCTAAAACTATCCTAGTAGGTAATGGTAGTTCATAAGCTTCTGCAAAGTAATGAGGCAGAACTGCTCGGTATGATGTGTCGCTTAACTTGGGGTAGCACGAAAGAGTAATTAATGATTAAGTAATGAGCAATGAATGAGGAGTTAGTAGTCTGTACCACTTAGAGGCTGGATCAGAGTCAATCAGGAGGAGCTACTCATGGAGAAAATCTTTTCCTCCGTGTCACAGAGCTAAATTATGAACGAATTATTCATTAATAAAGTATCTCCTCTGTTCACTGGTGTTTTATCATAATGTACTAAACTGTAGTCTTCAGTTGAGAATTACTAGAGAACTGCTCGTTAATATTTCTTTAATTATCAAATCTTCAGTGATTTGTTGCTCAGAACTACGCTGTGTTGTTTCTGCAACTTTTACTTCTTGCCATTGAATATTTGTTTGTGAAAACAGCCTCAAAGCCTGAGGTAAGCAATGTGTTTTTAGCATCACTGGACGGCAAATGTATAGCAAACTTTCAGCATATTCAAATTAAAGCAGTCTGGTTGGGAAAACTGTGCAAAAAAAAACTAACCTATAATTTTCAGCTTGGCCAGCGGCAGTTTTTTTCAGATCATGTTAATTGTATAAAGTAGAGCACAAAGGGAGGAGGACATTTAACATTAAAGTGACGTATGACAGAATGCTCTCACTATCAGGCTGAAGACAACAGTGTTAAACAGTCTTAAGTCTGAGGGCTTAAATGGATGTTTTGGTTTGATACGGGGTGTCAGTAGCCCACCTCCCCTCTTTCTGTTGCCTTTTTTATGTTCTTACATATCATCTTTTTAAACGGTAGGTCTTTTAAGGACTGCACAGCAGATGTCAACACCAATGACGGAGCATCTGCTGCCACATTAGATTTGTTTTGAAGCATTATTGCTGGTATACAATTTTAAAAAAATGGTGTCATTGATCAGTAACATAATATGAAATGACAACCATAAAACACATAAATGTGGGTCGTAGCTGGCTTTGATTCATTGTGAGAATATGCAGAAGTATCGCTGTTCCCCTGACGGAGTCTCTTCAGTGCGTCACCCTTCTCCATTTTTAACCTCCAGCAATGCAGCACGACGTTTAAAGGAGACAAAAATTAAAGTGTCAAGCAAGACAAGAATAAGCTAATCTATTCAGCTGCTTGTACCCAGTCATGTGCTACCTGTTTTCTCACTTTGTATTGTCGCCCTGTGTTTAATAAGGCTTATTTGCTCTTTTGGCCGATGGTGTTGGAATAGGGGCGCTCTTAACATCCCAGTAACACCGTTAAATTTAAGCGCGAGTGTGTGTTTAAAGAGAAAGCCAGCAGGCATTAAACTGTGGAGAATGACACAGAAAAGAAACTTTTCTTAATTCCCACTGCATAGGGACTCTCTAAAATGCCCCCCACCCCCCTTCACTCACACATTTCCTGCAGAAAATGTCCTCTTTTTTCAAAACAACGAGGGACAGAGAAACTGTGTCACACTGTGTTAAGTTTGGGACTTTGTTCAATGCAGATGTGTTTGTTGCACAAGCGTGCTGGACGGGTGTACACAGTAATGTGTGCTGCATTTAATCTCCTGTGTGAAGCTGATGCCCTCATGCTGAACCTGCTCTATGAAATATTTACTTTTAATGGCTGGACGGGAATTAAGGCAATTCACAGGAAGTTTCTGCCATCGAGTGAAAGTGTGTCAGTGTGCATTTGTGTGTTTTATTTGCAATCAAACAGTGATTGAGTGGCTCTGTTCAGTACAGTACCGGTGTGCGGGTGTTTGTGTAAGCGTGAGTTCACGGATGTGTATTAATGTGCACCATCAATTTCAGTCAAAAGCTGTGGCATAGTTGTGGATTATATATATTCTCCATTTCCAGACAGCTACCCTAATGCCCATCTCATTCACACAAGGCCCATTAGCCCGTGAGAGTGTGTGTATGTGTGTGTGTGTGTGAGTGAGTGCGAGGGTGTGTGTCCCTGCAGCACCTGGTGTCTGACAGTGCCTAACCTAATGGAAGTAAAGTACAGCTGTAAAACCACTGGCCTGTGCTATATATCCGCCTGTGCGCGTCTCTAGCTAACAGCTTTCACACCCCTGCTAAACCCACACATATAGATGTGAATACACATTCATCGACGCATACTGATTCTGACACACAAATACAGACAGCCATACCACAGCTAATGGTTTGATAGCTTATAGAGAATCATTCAGCGAGAGAGATGGGGCACAGAGGGGGGAAGCAGAAAGGGGGGACTGGAGGGAGAGGGTAATGTAAATCTCCAGACATAATCCATGGAAGGGAAAAGACCATCGGATGTAGCAGTCTGTCTTAAGCTGGGAGAAATTTGTTTGGAGTGTTTGTATGTGCGTGTGTGAACACATATGGCTCTGATTATGTTTGCTGAGCTGCTTACAGTAAAGCCAGAGGCTGACCAGCTCAGCCTGTGTGCTTTACTAGCCACGGGAGAGCTGGGAGCTTTAATCACGGGAGAGTGGGGTGGGGTGGAGGGGTGGTGGTGGTTGGAGAGTAGAAGAGGAGGGAAGGAGAGATGAGTAAAAGATAGAAGGATGGAATAATTGAGGCCAAAGGACGTGATGGATGAAAGGTGAGAGTTTGCAGATGGGAAGAAAAAAAAATAGAGAAGAAGTTCAAAATGTCAAAGTAAAGATGGGAAAAAGGTTTGGAGAGACAGAGGAGGGCAAAGAGAGAGAGGGATCACAGCGGCTCACTGGAAATAAAAAGACAAGCTCTTTGCTCATTCTCTAGTAATAGTGATTAAAGTCTCTTTTGCTGTCACACTGTATAGCTTGTCTGCTCAGGGGATAGTGGTAGGGTTGAGGGTGAAATTGAGACCATCCAGACAAGAGCATTTGAATACAAATGCAACGTAAGTAGGTAAATCTTAAAGTTGAAACAAGATCCAGGCAATAAATGTATGTTTGTTCTTTTAAGCAGTCCAAAAAAACCCAAAACACAACAGCAATTCAGCTTGTACGGAGTTCATGAAAACTGTTTTAAGCGCCCAGTCTCAGCTCAATCATTCCCAGGAGAAATCCTCTGGTGCGCTGGAAGTGATGCGTTAAGCGTTCCCAGCAGCAGCAGCAGCACTGGCTGTTTTAAATGAACAATATAGCCAGAGATGAAAAACAAATGTATTAAAAGAAATTGGAAGGATACACCAGGAGACAAGCAATGAGGAAAGCTGAGTGCAGAATTCAATAAGAATTCATCAAAGCTGCTTAAACTGCGAGATGATTTTCTGTAATAAGTTGCGGCTCTGTCCCGTGTATCTCCACTGACAAACACCATCATTGGTTTGTAGACAGTCTGACCCCCAGACTAGAAAATATGAAGATGCTTAGGAAACAGTGTTGCTAAAAAATATTACTTTTTAGCCTGCTCACCTAATAAAGTGTTACTCTGCAGACTGTGAGATAAGTGATTGCTTGGACGCTCAGTAATAACGATAAATGCTGTGCCTACACTTCTTCAGCGACACTGATATTCTCATTACGCGATGCCTAATAAACTTCATTCAGAGTAATTTTTCTCTCTCTCTCCCTCTCTCTCTCTCTCTCTCTCTCTCCCTCTCCCCCTCTCTCCTCCCCCTCCCCCCCTCCCCCTCCCTCCCTCTCCT
>VUQJ01004718.1:7730-22857 GCA_015108635.1 Andinoacara biseriatus
AATACCATCCTGCAAAAAAAAAAAAACCTTTGGCGCTGATCAACCTACAAACTACCAAGTCCACTCTCCCAGTAACCCACAGGATCTAAAGGATCTACTGCCAACATCCAGTTGTCAAACACAACAAAACAGCCCCACAGGTCTGGTATCCATACCCCAAGAGATCAGAACTGTTTTGGCAACACACAGATCTACACTAGGCAGGTGGTTTTAATGTTGTGGCTTACCAGTATTTATGTAACTGAGACATTGTTATTGGCACCTTGAGGAAATTTAGGAAAAATATGGCTTGATTCAAGGTTATCTTGGCTGCCACTATAACCAAAACTGAGTGAGGTAGAATTGTTAGACTACATATCTATGCTTTAATAGTTAAAATGACATAATCAATCTGTGGTCTTGCTAAGGTAGCATATTCAGTTTTTTGTTACCGACTGAGCTATGGCTCACTTAAGTTTTTTTGTTTTTTTATTATGTGATTGTACACAAAAATTTTGAAAATTCGCCTTCCAGCATGACTCTTTAATAGAGCTTAAGTTAATTCTGGAGATTCATCTCAGCCATTAAGTACATGTAAGCAAGCTATTTCCATCTTTCATCAGCAAATGTTAGTTACATCTAGACTTAAATGTTTTGAAAATATTAAAGACACAACAATTCATTAAGTCGCAGTTATTAATATTAATGAGTTCAATATAATCAGAGACATTAAAATATAGAATTAGCATAAGTAAGTAAAGTTCCTTTCCTACTAATGAAAAGTTAGCAAAGTGTCATGATAGAGGAGGATTATCAACAATTTGGCAGTCAAAAAGATGTTAATAATTACTTATATCCATCCATGTTATTCTGATTAGCCAATTCAGGGTTGCTGAGTGGGGCTGGAGCCTAACCCAGCTGTCATAGGGTGAGGTGCACTCTGCCTTGTTATAATTAATCCATTAAATATTTGTAACTGAATAAGTCATAAACATATGAACATCAATTTGTAGATGTTGCCCCAACAGAAAGTGTACATACTGTGAAAATTATGGTGCCAACCACCATTGCCCTGTGTCTTTATATATAAAGTTTCAAAACTTCCCTTCAACTAAAAGTAATTTAAGAGTGCGTGTAACTACATGACGGCATGATGGCTGTCAGAGTTGTTGATATAATTAATAAATGGCAAAACAGGTTTGGCAAGCAACCAAAGAAAACATTTTTTCCACAGTCAATTTTGTTCCCAAAATAGTTTAATATAAGTACTAAAGGGTTTGTTTACTCAGTGGCATATAATGTACATTATAGAGTAAGCTGCCTGTGTTGCCAGTGTTTCCATTGTTATAATATATGTCTGTTTATATGAAGCTGATACAGGGTAAACGTTAACTTTCAGTTTAATAAAATAATCAGTAGAACTTTATTTGTTGAAGCAGAATTCTATCCATCCATTATCCCACCCAGACCTCCCTCTCTCTGGCCACAACCTCTAGCTCTTCCAGGTGAACACCAACACATTTCCAAGCCAGATGAGAGATGTAATCTTTCCAGTGTGTCCAGGGTCTGCTCTTTGTGCTGGGACATGCCTGGAACGCCTTATGCCTAAACCACATAAACAGGTTCATTTTAAGTTCAAGGGACTAGTTTACCCTGCCTGGGATGGGGGTGATGTCCTGGGGCACACACCTGGTGATCAGGCCTTAGCCCATGGGAACCACCTGGGTGAGCCCAAAAGAACAACATGGGCCTGTCCTCCAGTGGGGCCCTCCACCTGCTGGAGGAGCCACAGGAGTCTGGTGCAGTGTGTATATGAATTTGGCAGCTATCAGGGCAGAGGCCTTGATGATCTGATGCAAAATTCAGTTTTTATTATAGAACAATTTTCAGCTATATTATTTTGAATACTGTGCTAAATTACACTCAAAAGCCACTGTTGAGGCAGAGGCGCTTTTATGGTGAGCTGCAATGGGATTACTTTGCTCTTATTTAACGTGATGCTTAATTTAATAAGCATTTTCAAATGAAAACATCATAAACAGTAATTCCTTTCATAGTATATGCTGTAATAAACATGACATCATCATATTGGTGCCTGTCTGTCTCTTGAGCACTTCTAAATCACTGGGAACACTTAAAAGATCCCATCAATAATGTATATGAAAATTTAGTGAATATATTTTTCTTGAGGTACTCTGTATTGTATTGCTCATAAACTCAGATTAGACATACCATCATATAATCCTCCTCAACAAAGAAGGCAAGCGACATGTTTCCAAACATGGCCTTCACTGCTTTCACTCACCTTGTATGAAACCCCCCCCCCCCCATGTGTGATCCTCTCTGCAGAGTGCAGCAATCATGCCTTGCCTTGCTCACCACTCTTCAAACACAAGAGCACTTGAAAAGCTGATTTCCTGCTCCTCGGAGGGAACAGGTTTCTTTTGTCAACTGAGGAGCCAGGTCAAAACAATAATTGTTGGCAAATTGTGCCTGGAAATATACAACACTCATTTACATGTCATTTTCATGCATCTCCGCTCCAGTTCTCCTTAACAGCTTGCAATGTTACATTAGGGCCTTATCAAATGTTTATAAGGGCAATCAATTTCTTTTCCTGGATGGCCTGTATCAAGTGTATGGGTTTTTCTGTATGAGAGAGAAAGAGGATATACACTACAGCCACACACATATTAATGCATGCTATGTGAAGGGTCAAGCTGTTCCCCCTGCTTAATGGGATTATAGACATGAACAAACTCTTTACTAAATGAGAGAGGACCTCTTTCTTTCTCTTTGTCTCTCATCCCCACTCCCTACCATTTCACTCTCTCCTTCTATTTCTCTCTCTCTGATCCCTAATCAGCAAGTAGGCCTAGGAGTGCCTTGGGGCTGAATATGAATGAGCGCAGCTGCCCAGCGCGGATTACTAGTACCACACACAGGCTTACCCTCGATGTATAAATTCACACACACTCGTGCGCGAGTAGTGAAAACAGTGGACATGTGCCATTCATAACACTTGCTGACACATGTATTTTTCATGCACATGTCATACTGTGAAAATATCTCACACATGCGCGCACACGCACACAAAAGGGGAAGGTTACTCACAAACTATTTCGATCACGTCCAGCAGCAGACACTTGCTGGGACACACCTACTGCTAGTGTGTCACAGAAACATGTTTGTTAATGGCTTGTATATTAGTGTTAGGAGGGCATGTGCTGCAGCCATGTGTTGCCATTCATCAGCAAGTGACATTTTGAGCCAGCTGTGCTTAACAAAAACAAAACAACAAAAAAAAAAAATAGATGAATATCAGTATGATGAAAGCTGGTAAGCAGCACTGTTTGTTTGTTTGTTTTTTCAATAAAAAAAACATTTATTTTAATTGTTTGATTCTATTCTTTTTGTATTTTTTTTTTCAGTGTACTGTATATACATTTACATATCTCACATGAGGTACAGATGACGGTATCCCTTTTTGCATTTTTCAGATAAGCTGTAACACTTTCTTGATTAATTATTTTAGTTGTGCAGCAAAATAACATGCTTACATGAGTAAATTATACTAGGAGAGTTTTTTTTTTAAAAACTTTTCCATAGTTATTTATTAAATTCTTGCATCTAATTCTCAAGTATTTATAAATTTACAATATTTAAATATTGCTTGTGTTCATTTTACTCTGTTGTGGGAAACATGGCTCCAGTGTCTTTCTCCAGTTGATTTTGAATCTATGTTAAAGACTGAGCAACTGTAACAGAGTGTGACAGCATTAATGTCATGCTCAGTGGCAAATCTACAGATTCACTTCCCTGCGCAATTTAACCTGCCAGTCTGGAACTGAAACGTCATCGTACTGACCTAAAGATCCTCACTGATACAGAATCTACAGTATTCAGCTCCACAAAGGTTGGCCTGAGTTTGTAAATTAGAGCCCGGCTTAGTTTACTTTCTGTGCTGGTTAGAGATGAATGGCTGTTGTGGCAGTATCACACCTCCATCTAGTGGGGAAAAGAGGTAAGGCCACTGAATGAATGCGTGACAAGGGTCGAAAAGACAAGCTTGGGTTGTGATATAAAATTGATGATCTCAAAATCTTCTAAGAGGTTGAATACTCAATCAGTTTCTTGTCCTGAATGTCAGGAGAGGCAGGTGGGCATGAATTAAAGAAAGTTACTCTAGGCTATGTCTGCACATCTTTCAGTCCCCCAACGTATTTACGGGCAGGTATTTGAACAGCATTAAGACGTCCTCTGTTGTATCCCTGAAACAAGTGTGTTATTTTTAATTACATCTGTATTTGTGTTGATTAGATCAGTTTATGTTCCTGCTTCCAACCACTTGATTTTTTACAGTCATGAAATGTGCACATCTAAGAAAATACCAAGAATAGTCAGCGAGTTTCTGACTGTAACTTGGCCAGTGCATAGCATCCGGTGACAAGAGTAACCTGAATGGTTATTGAAATGGCAATAAATGGATTGATTTACTGCGTGAGCTGTATGCCAAGGTGACCCAGGGAACTCTGGGTATACATGCAATCTTCATTTTTTTCTGTGTGATCTCTTTTTGACTGATATTGGGGGAAGAGTTCAGCTGGAAGAAATCATTTAACAAAGCAAGGACAATCTTCTCCCTGAGCAGGCAGCAAGAAGGCCACCACTTCTGTGCTTGCATTCACTTCATCCCCGTCCTCATCATCTGCCCAAGCTCTTTCTCAGTCTTCATTTCTGCTTGGCCCTGAGCTTGTAGTGTCACGTCAATCACACCCGAGGGAGCACACCGAGGTAGATTTGTTTTGGCTTTGTGGAAAGATGCTCTTCAGGCAGAGAGTTCAAGGAGGGAGCTGGAAGTGGTGGGGGCTGCAAAAAGAAAAGGATGCATGACAGTAATGAGTGCTTGTACTAAGGCGGTGACGTCAGACTTGGGATGGATCTAAGACTGAAAAACAATCTCTTTTTTTTTTTTTGGCATTCATAATGACCTTTTTCATCTCTATGCTTCATGTCAAGAGAAGCATTCAAGCTGCTGAAGTGTTCTTGTGCAGTGACACTAAATTTATCCCACCTCCCAGTCCTTACCAGAGGGCCTCTTTTGCTGATGCTTTCTAATGACTCTGCTTGAGGAAAATCCAAATCAGAAGACCTTCTCAACAGCAATCAGTTCAGCATCACTGAAACTTTCATAGATGATGTGGGTTTGGGCATTATTATATAGATAGTATATATCTAGGTTCCTGTATATCAAAATCATATCCACCATCATAGCACGATGAAGATCATCCCAGTGCAATCAGGTGATCAAGAATTAGGATTATCTTCTCTTATTTTCTCTTATGTTTCACAAAACACGTTTAAACATCTGGGGCTTGTGTTAAAATTATTCTAAAATAATACCAGGCAGGCTGCTAATCTAATATATTTAAACCAACAAAGGGAAATTAGTGACTTAACAAAAAGGTGAATCTTAGCTCATTCCATCTGGAGAGGTTTGTGATTCTGAAATCAGTTTGGTGATAGGTAGTAGACGCTGGGGTCTGAGCCAACCACAGAGAATCTCACCAGCAATGAGCACACTAATAGCCTCACTAACAAACCAGGAGAGATTCTTAAAGAAAGTTTAAGAACTCACACAGTCTGATCCTCGTTTTGCGAGAGTATGCAACCCTGAATGTGTGTGGCAGGCAGCACTGTATGATCCTGTTTTGCCCTTCCTCAGAACACGTCCATTATTGATGGCATCATTAAAATATGCACAAGGACAAAATAGGTGGTGCGGTGAAGGGTTTTGTGTGATAATATTGTGTTAAAGTGTGTTTGCCGTTTTTTAAGTGCAAAAAGTTTGTCTCTACAGTTAAATCATCTTCCTTTTTCTATATGAACACATCCATAGCTATGTTTTGAAATATGTTCATGAATAGCCACATCAGCAGCAGCTCAGTGTGCCGTCAACTATAACTGAATATGAATGCAAGTTTTATCACTGAATGTTAATCACAGTAAAACTTTGCATATAAATGTGCATGTGTTTTGTTGTGTCAGCCAAGTGCAGTGTAAGCTAACAGCAGCTGACAGGCAGGTTTGAGGCCTCTCTCTAGGGTCCTCCGTGTGTGTTTGTGTGTGTCTGTGTGCATGTGTCCTGCTCTAGTGGTGTGTGCTAATTGGAAGCTCAGTGGGACAGGCAGCGGGTCCTCCGTAGTGCCCGTGTGCACATGTAGAATCATCCTCAGTATCTCTCTCTCGCTTTCTCTGTCTCACACACTAACACACACACACACGGCTCAACAGCAGTCTGGTCCGTTAGCCTTTCTACATTTAACATGAGTCCAGTCTGAAGCTTCTTCACTTATTCATCCCTCTCCACCTCCTCCTCAGCCACTTCTCGCCTGCACTAACGTGAAATGACAGCTGCACTGTGGCCGATGGAGACCTGCCCGCCTCCCCCGTCTCACTGGACATCAGAAAGAAATACTACTGGGTAGCTGGGGAGGAATTTGTAGATGAAGAGAAGAGAAGAGAAGAGAAGAGAAGAGAAGAGAAGAGAAGAGAAGAGAAGAGGTGTGTGAGGGATCAATAGTGTACACAAGAATAGGGTGATGTGCGGGGAGGGGAGGTCGATGGTTTGCCCACTGGTGTGTGAATGTGTTATTTACCTGGACAGGCTGGGGACCAAAGAGATGAGACATTCACCTTCTCCTGAGAAATACCCCAACACACACTTACATGTAGACATGCATGAGCACATTAATTAAAGCACACACAAACACACACGGAGGAACATGTGTACATTCTTATACATGGACAGCAAAAAATACAGGAAGAAAAACACAAAGCAGACAGGAGATACAAACAAGGGGACAAATGTGCGGACCAGTGATCACTGACTCAGGTCCTTCTATCTGCCTACTCCACAGTTCAGCTAATGCTATTTTTTATGATTACCGCTTTGTGGGAAGAACATAAATAATAAATTAAAAGTGATCCTTAGAGAATGTCTCTCTTAAATTGACCTCTGTCATCAGATGTTACAGAACAGAGGTCACCATCCTGAGAGCTGGCAGCATTTCAGGTTGTTTAAGGATACTTCAGCACATCAGATATATTATACAGTATGTATTGTCAGGAACCAGATTGCTATAATAGCAAATGTCAATTAAAACATTCTTTGTGGCTGCTGTCAGTAGATATGGATGGATGGATGGATGGAAAAATACATATCCAAAAAATATAAACTTGAATTACAAATGCAACATAATTATAAAGGCCACATCTTTGTCAGATTCATTCAGTGCTGTCACATGACTCCATGTGTGGTCATGTGTGGTGTATGTGTGTTGTGTGATTTGGATGTCAGTTACTTTGCAGCATATCTGACAGCCAGCATATGATCCCGAGACAATGTGACAGCTGTCTTCATGTCCCTCTTACGATACACACACTCATCCACCTACCCACACTCAAACACATACACATATGTATGCACAACGCAGCAAATGACAGATTTGCCACCCTCTGACAGACCTGCTACATCCACCTGCAACCAACAGGCCCAAGGATAGAGAGGTGGTAGGGTTGACGATAATATGGAGGTTGTGTTCAGTGTGACCCGAGGCTAGATAGGAGACAGATACAGGGATGGACAAGACACCAAAGGGCTGATTGATAGATACAGTAGATAGATGCCAAGGGTCAGGAGGAAATCTAAGTGAGTCTAGAAGAGGCTGTAAATGGGAAAAGTGGAAGCGGAAACAAGTGTAATGAGGAAATGAGAGAGTGTGGAGCAAATAGGAAAAAAAACAGTTTTACAGGTGAATTATACAGACATTTTTTTTTTTTTTTTTTTAACCAAAATGGCTATTAAATCTGAGGCTGGAGAGCAAAGACTGCAAATTGAGCTGAAGCACAAACTGTAACAAGGCAACAACCTATATGGAGACAGGTAATAACATACAGTAAGATGGCACATCATCATCGACTTCAAAACAAACTCATTTGCCTAAGGACGCCCCAGGCCAGACGATCCCACCACTAACCCTCCCCCCAGGGGAAACACAGACCGTTAAACTAAAAAATGCCAAGGAAAAGGGGTGTTGGGGAGATCAAGGGTGGTGGCATTGAGTACAACGGTAGGCAGCGTCCTCCTCACCGCACCCTAATGTGATGAGACAATTCTGACATTCCACACCACACGATAGAGACATCTCTGGCCTTCATGCGTATGTGCTCACACAAACATATGTAAAAGACACAGAGATTAAGGAAACAACACAGACAAAAGTGACAGATTGTTAGGGTTAAAACAGAGTGCAGACGTTACCTATTAGTTTGCTTTTTTTTTTTTGTTCATCTTTCCATCTTTTCCTGCTCACCAATTCCTTGTCATGGTTGAGAGAACCCATGTCTCCGCTGTCGATGACAGACGTGTTGTTGAAATCAGCGTTGCGTTATTCATTTACATGCTTGTTTCTTTGCATCTTGCTGTTCTTCTATTCGCACAGAGTTGGCACAGCGACAGTTTGTGAAATACAAAACTTGATGGGGCTTGATTTCCAGACAACTACAAGAAAGTAAAGTTGTACAAAGGCTCAAGCAAAGTAAAACATTCCGACTTTGTGCTCATTGTGCTGTAAAGCTGTGATGGATATAGTTAAAAAAAAGATGAAGAAGAAGCTTTTGTGATATTTCAGTGCATAATAATACTACAGGCCTTGCCAGCAGAATTAACACCAGAAACACAGTTCAGTTTTTGTAATAACTTGAAATGCAGAAGTTAACTCATTACACTGACAGAGATTTAGGCTTTTAATACCAAAACTCACTCATGTGCACCAAAGAGCAACAAATTATTCTAAGGCTTCCATGTCTAAGGTACTTTTACCTTCACAGAGACTATAAAAATGTACTTCACACAGAGAACCCCGTGCTGTGCTTGAGGGCAGTCTCACCGTCGGCCTTTTCCCAAAGCAGAGGTGATGTGTCCTGGTCCACTAATGTCACCATTGCAGCCGGGGTCAGAGCACTGTCAAACAGCCTAATGCACAACCTTTTCCAGCTAACACTAACGCAGTAAGAGTAACTAATGTGCGTGCCCAAAATGCCAAGTGGTGCCCTGTCCCTTCTCAATATGCCACAGTCACGTAACCCATTTTCAATGTGTTGCCTTGTCTTTGTGTGATATTTGCAGTATTTTCCCCTGATTTTCAATGATACCTTTTAGTGAGACAGTATTTTTTTTTCTTGTCTGTATTTTACTCTTATTTGCTGTTCATAATTCATACATTTATGGCATAAGCATGCAAAAAATGTGGTTTTAGTACATGACACTGTGTCTCAGTTTAACTTGTTTCAGGTTTATGTTTGCGATAACCGTGTTAGTTGCAAAGAGCTTCGGATTCTCATGAAAAATATGCCAGTAAGTGATGAAATGTTAAATTAAGCATAATGAATGAGAAAGGCGTGTGTTGATAAAAAGGAGCTTGGTGGAAAAGTAGAATATATAAAATCAACTGGCACAAATAGTGGATTCAATGACACTTATGTGTGGCTATAATTTACATTTATTTTTTCTTCATTATTTCAGGAAACTTCATAACTCTGCTTTAACAGTAACCAAACAAGCAGCTTTCAGGGCATTTGTTTCTATTTCAAACAACTTACAGACATGCTTTTTTTTTTCAAATCTCAAAACCCCAACTTAGTCAGTTATTTCTCGGTCTCAATTAAAGAAATCTACTCAAAAGCCAGGGCCGTACTATATTTATAACATAGATGACACAAACATATTATGCCATGTACTGTGTATTTCCTGAGCGTGATCTGTCAAGATAGAACAGGGGCACAGTAAATCAGCTGCAACACACATGAGACGCTGCAGTGAAGACATGTAGGTGTTGGAGCGTGAAGGGTTTTCCCTGCTAATGCAGATATAATGATGTGACTATATCAAAGTCAGTGTGTGAGACTCTGTGTATGCTGCCTCTTCTCAGGGACAGTTGTGCTGTTGATCCGCTAGACAATTCGTTGTGACTCACACCTCATGAAAGAGGGAGTTAAAGATAGATAGAGGTAACAAGGGATAGATGGAGGTTGATGAACAAGGGAAGACAACAACTATGTGTTGTTTTGACTGTGATGAGAGGGAAGTGAATCCGACAGCGAGTTGGCCTACATTCATGTAGCTTAATGTGTGGGGGGGAAACAGAGAGACAGCTCAATGTCTATCTAATTATTCATCCAAGAAAGACAATGTATGTTATGTTGTTAGGAAAGTTTGTGTGTGCGCGCATATGCTGAGAATAGTGAGTATTATGCATATTCAGATTCCCACCCAGGGTTAGTAAGCCAGGGAGAGTATTTGCAGAAAAGCAAAAATAGAAATATTGACTTTACATAAAGGCTTTTTGGATAACTTGGTTACATTTAAATAAAAGTCATGGATAAATGGCTATGATGAAAATAAATGTCATGGGAAATAAAAGTAATAGATAAACACTTGAAGAATCCAGACTGCTATTAGTGTTTTTTTACAATTATTGTTGTTAAATAACAAACAAAATCAATTAAAATGAACACTAACTGGTCAGTGAATAGGATACTTCAGTTCAATAAGGCTTTGAAAGTACACTAGATAAAAACTGGTCTGTGCAACTGCGTGTGTGTGTGTGTGTGTGTGTGTGTGTGTGTGTGTGTGGGTGCATGTATGAGTGCGTGCGTGTCTATATGAGGCAATGTCACGCTGTTTTTTTTTTTCAAGGTGACATACTTGATAACATTTTCACTTTCGGACTCTAAAAGTGGTATTAATCTCCATCAGATGTCCCAAAAGACATTTACACACACATATACACACAGACACGCCACATATCACAACTGTTGTCTCTGGCATTTCAGTGATTTAGAGCATCATCCCTGGTTGCCACCAGCGTGAAGCTGTGATCTTCACATATATGACACCTCAGCTCAACACGGTGCACACAAACACACACACACACACTAAAAGGGTGTCTCTGCTCCGTCTCTCCTGCCGTCACATTCTCACTTCCTGATTTAGACAGACAGAGACCAATCCTTTGGGACACAGACACACTTCTCTTTCGATCCCTCGCTCCTTCCTTGAATCTTTCCCCTTTTCTTGATCCGCTGCTCCCTCTCGTGGGGATGAAGCAAGGCAGAGCTGGAGGTTAGAGAGATGGATGCGGGTGATACGCTGATACACAGTCAGTCTCAGGTTTGCTCCTGCGGGAATGATGTGATAGAGAGGAAGAGAGAGAGACAAGGGCAAGTAGATGGGGGGAAAAAGTAGAAAGTCTCACTAAAGCTCTTTCTCAAGGCTTAAGAATACTTAAAATAAAATAAGAAACAGAAAACCAGGAAATTGATATCTTGACTTGGTTTCTTATATTGTTTATTCTGTGTTCCAGCTATATATTAAACTGGGTGTTCACACAGGGTGAGTAACTCTGGTCTGTCAAATTTATTTTTAAGTCTTTGAGATCTCCTTCAAAATGTAAAATTAAGTTCAGTCCCTGTGCAACATGAGCTTGTGATAACTAACCACTGCTTGTTAAGGGCTTTGAATGTGCACTTGTTTTTGACACGTCTATCTCTCCTCTAAAGAGGACAGGCCAGCACTTTTTTCTCCAAGCACTTTTCCCAAAGGTTCTTTTCTTGTTATTCAACCTGTTACTGTGAAAAATTTACAGGCCACACCTTCTCTGTTTTGTGCAAAATCCATAATTTGTTTCCCCACTAAATGCAACCCAGAGGAAAGTGTAGAGACCTGTAAATACTGCCAGTACATTTTATGTTCTTTATGCCATTGTTTTGCTTTTCTTTTTCCGTTTTGCTGTTTCCGAAGCGACGATACAAATTCATAGAGAGATCAAAGTTTGTGATTTCAGATCTATTCCACACTGTGTGTATGTGTGTATGTGTATATGGTGGGAGTGGGAGCATTAAAAAATGCGACTGCAGAAAGAGAAGAGAGATAAGAACCAGTGAGTGACTGAGTGAGTAATCACCAGAAAAAGTATAAACTCTGAAGCTGCAAAATTACAGTACATAAAATCGCTGGTGTAAACAAAGATGATAGTACATGAAATTACTGGTGTAGGCCACTGTGATACACTGGACTCTCTATTTCCTGCACACTTTGAGAGGTGCAGCAATCGACAGAAAGTTGACTTCTGGAGTGGTGTGAGGTTTCGTTCTCCCTGCTTGTTTCTTACTGTCACTGCTGTCAACAGCCGCTTTAGGTCATTGAGAGGCTACTGCTTCATCTACCTGTGCTTTAGCACATCACACGCCGCACTGCACAAACACACACAAACAAGCACACACGCATAGGTCGAGTCCACTATCTGAGGCAGACTGAGGAGCTGCCCAGGAAACAGGGATTTGTTTATATGGGTTGAGTGACCTGGCAAAGGAAGGAAGAAACAGAGAGGAAAGGTGTGTGGATGCACAGTGATGCTTTTTTTTGTGATGAAGTAAAAGTGATAGATAAATAATAGATCCCAGAGATGAATTATTGAGGGAGTACATTGATGCTTTCATGCTGGGAGAGCTGGGTTTCATTCATCAAAAAAGGTTTGTGGAGGAAAGACAAAAGGTGAGGGGGAAAGAGAGCGTTGCTATGTCAGTTTTCAGTTTGAACACCCAGACATACACTGTCTTACTCACAGACATCAGCTTTCAGACCACATTCATACTTTTATAGTTCTACAAGTTTCTCCTGCGTTCTCCAAAAACTTCCCATGCTGCTCCAATTTAGACACTTCTGCAACACTGCAAATGATACTTTTGCTATTTTACATTAGGTCAACAATCATTTCATGGTTCTGAGAATGTTGTTGCACGCATTGGACTTTAATGGCATTGAAAGAGAAAGAAAAGTTTAATTGTATGTTCAAATGTCTGTCAGTCAGACTGAATAACTCTTCACGTGGAAGCTGGACATCCAACAGAAGCAGGACCCTCCATCCACAATACATTCACAATTACACAGCCTTGCTTTTGGGTGTTCTATAATGCCAGATCTTTTTGAGCTGACAGGTGACAGAACAGTCCACATCAACATAAGTCTACTCTCTTTTGCTGCAAACACACACACACACACACACACACACACACACACACACACACACACACACACACACACACACACACACACACCCTGCTGCTGTACAGTAGACAGCTTCAGACATGCCAGGGCTGGACATGCCCAAAAGGCAGAGCCTGCTTCCTGTCACCTATCAGCTGGTGGCAGACAGCAGGATTTGCGCCCATGCGCGCGTGTGTGTGTGTGTGTATACACATCTATTTTTATGAGGACAGCTCTGAGTTTCCTGCAATTTGTAAACCACGGCATAAGAGCACAGATCCCAGATAACATGCCTTGTATTTGCAGTTTTCTTTTGGACACATTCACATTTGGCCTTGACTCAGAATAACTCTGTTGACCTCATTTAATATTGGCCAAATGTCAGGCATGTTGTGATATTAAGTCTATATCTGGCCCACACAACATTAGCCAGTACCATAGCTTATCTGGGATGCTGATCTACATGTAATATAATATTTCATGCAAAGTACTTTCTCCTCTTATGATGCCTCTGTGTCATATTCAAAGTTCCTCATCCAGGGTTGTGGGTATCAAAGCTCTCCTGTATTGAATTCACATCAATATATAAAATCTACCACCTTGTTGGCATATAGATGCCACATGTGTGATAGATATTGAAAGAATTCATGTGGCAGTTAGAGTGATTATTTGAATTTGTGTCCCTGGTAAGATAATGCAAAAGAAACACTGTAACAGACAAAATCAGAATTCTGATTATTTTAAGAATTGTGAAATTGTATCCATGCTAGGGGCCATAAATCTAGGTATTATTCACTAAAACATTTCAATGGAAAGTCTTGTGGTTATGACCCTAACAACAGAAACATAAACACCATTTCCAATCTCAAAAAGTAAATCTGCCTGGTTCTGCAAGCTTTCCTAACATGGATAAGAATCTGCATTACTATATGTGATCAGTGTAGTAGTCAGTGAGTAAGTCATGGAGCTTTTGTGTTGGGGTACTACGCATGTCACTGGGCATAACACGAAAGAAAAACGGAAATAAGAGGAGGCAGCTGCCTACCTAGGACTGCTGGCACGGCAGCCAGGGGCGGGGCCAAGACAGCATGGCACACGTCGTCCTCAGACACCCTTTCTCCTCCGTCCTTTGCCACAGGCTCTGACAGGCAGCACGAGAGCCCCTTGGCCCAGTGAGGGGTGGACAGCCATCTGACAACTCCCCACCTGCATGACCTTTACCATGCTTGACCCCCCTACAGGAGACAATCACCTCATAGCAAACAGCCCTACAGGAGATGTAGACACACAGTGCAGTCAAGAAGACACACACAGGCTCAGACATGCTCAGACTGTTAGATTGTGACATGCATACATGCTTGTGATAAGTCAGTGAAATATCTCTGGCTGCTTTTGCAAAAACACAAGGGCTATAAATTTAGCACATCACAATTTTCATTATTTCATATTTGAATATTTCTTATTCTGTCATTTATTGGGTATAGTAGCCCACCATGAGCTCAGTTTTTGAATCAGGCTTAAACTACTCAAATTTATAAGGATATATATAACATATATTTTCTCAGCAAATCTAATTTCCAGTGTTTCAAAGGAGACAGTTTTTTTTTAACAATCTATCCAACGATCTATTTTCTTCTTGTTCAGTTCAGGGTCACAAAAGCCTATCCCGGCTGACATTAAGCTTGATGTGGAGTATATGCAGGACAGTTCACCAGTCCATCACAGGGCAGACAGAACGAGATGGACAACCACACTCTCTCATATCCACACCTACGGGAATCAATTAAAATGCAGTTACAATCATGATTACACATAAAATATGTCATTTGTTAAATGGGGCTCCTAAAAAGCTACCCAGAGCTTATAAATCGGGCCCGTTGGCAGCCTATAGTTAATTTAAAATCACTAATTAACCTCAACCAGCACGTATTTGGCAGGAGCACCAAGAGAAAATCCACACAGGCACAGGAAGAGCACACAGAAAGGCCCCAGTTAGATGGTAGGGTTGAACCAGCAACCTTGTTGCTGTGAGGCAACAGT